>MQRK01246563.1:13944-26457 GCA_001938485.1 Girardia tigrina
AAAGCAATGAATTAAAAAAGTTAATCATAAAATTTAAGAAAATATTCACGGCAAATGACTGGGACATCGGCAGAACAAATCTAATAAAATATGAAATCAAAATGACAGGTAAACCAATAAATATTAAACCACGAAGACAACCAGAACATTTGCAAGCTAAGTTAGACGAAGCCATCAAGAATTTAGAAGAAAATGAAATAATTCGACGTTGCAACTCACCGTGGAACACACCACAAGTATGTGTGTGGAAAAAGGATACTGATTCAATAAGACTATGTATGGATTTCAGACAACTGAATCAAATCTCAAAAAGACAAGCCTTCCCGATGCCAAATATGGAAGAACTAATGGACAAACTACACGGTACAAAATATTTCAGCACAATTGATCTAGGAAATGGATATTATCAGGTAGAATTAGAAAGGGAATCGCAAGAAAAAACAGCATTCTCTACAAAAAGTGGTCAATTTTGTTTCCGTAGATTGCCGTTTGGTATACCTTCAGCGCCAGGGACGTTTCAGGAGTTGATGACAAAAGTATTACAACCAATTAAGAAAGGAACCTCAGTATATTTGGATGATATATTGATAGCAACTCAGACCATAGAGGAACATTATAAAGTATTGGGTGAAGTTTTTCAACAAATTGAGAAAGCTAATTTAAGAATAAAACCATCTAAATGCAAATTTCTAAGGGATGAGGTAAAATTCTTAGGACATGTAGTAAATAGAGAAGGTTATTCACACGGATCCAGATAAAATTAAAGCAATTGAAGGATTCCAGAGACCAAACTGCATGAAGAATTTAAGAAGTTTTCTGGGAATATGTAACTACTATAGACGATTCATAAATGGGTACCCCAATAAGGCCAGGATGTTAGAAGGGTTATGCGGATCGAATAAAGATAAACTAGTATGGACGGACGAATGTGAACTACATTTTAACGATATGAAGAAATCCCTCATAACAGCCCCAATTTTAGCATTCCGAACTTCAATAAAGAGTTTATTTTGGATACGGATGCCAGTTTTGATAGTATAGGAGATGTATTGTCACAAGTTGGCGAATCGGGAAGAGAACACGTAATAGTTTATGGCTCGCATTCGATGGGAGCTCATGAAAAAGGATACTGTATAACTAGGAAAGAACTTTTGGCGATTTATTATTTCTGTCAACATCTCAATCATTATTTATATGCGAAAAGATTTAAACTACGGACAGATCATAAAGCCATCACTTTTATGTTACATACAAAAAAACCAATAACAGCCCAGTTCCAGACATGGATCAATTATCTCAGTAGTTTAGATATAGAAATGGTATACAGAAAGGGTGAATTACATGGAAATGCAGATATGCTGTCTCGAAGCAAATATGATACATGTACCGAGTGCCAAATGCAACATGAAGACGCAAAATCAAACAGACTTAAACGCGATTATTAGCGGTTACAACAAGAAGTCAGGCAAAAGAAGCACAAAGAGAATTGATACCCAAAGAGAAAAGAAGTGAATTAATCACACAGACACACAGATTGCTATGTCATGCAGGAGCGGAAAAAGTTTACTATTATTTAAAGGATAAATTTGATATGGAAGAGGAACGAAAAACAGTGAAAGAAGTGGTTGGAACTTGTATAGAATGTCAACAAACAAAAACAGATACGCCGAAGACTAAAGAAGAGACAATCAAGATAACATCATCTGAGCCGTTTGAGAAAGTATACATCGATATATGTGGCCCATGCAGAGAAACAATAAGAAAAGAAAAATATATAATGGCCATGATTGATCATTTTAGCAAATATATCATTTTAACAGCCATCAAACGACAAGATGAACAGACGATTATGCAAACGATTTTGACAAAATGGATATTAAAATTTGGTGCTCCTAAGGAAATACATGTGGATTGTGGGAAAAGTTTTGAATCACAGAAGGTACAAGAATTAATGATAAAACAAGGAATTCAGTTAGTGTTCTCTAGTCTGTACCACCATAACACCAATCACCCAGATGGAAAATTGATATTTTAGATGTTCACGATAAATAATTATTCGAGTATAATTTATATAATTTATATTTTAAAGTACAACATAAGATATTTAAAACATTAAAAATATTAAATCTTTTCAAATCTTCATATTAAAATTTAAATAAAATAAATAGTTTTAACTAAGTTTTGAATTAATTAAATGATCTTTCTTTACATAAAATAATTTTTAAATAAAATTAATATGTAAATAAAAATTAATACTAAAACTACCAAATTTGAATTTAAAAATAAAATCAGAAAATAATGAAAAAATTTGTTCGAATAATTGTTTATTAACAAACATTAACAAAAAATTATCATTTAGAACGATGTCGAATGACGAGAGTTTTTCTGAGAGTTGTCCAAAAGACAATTCTAATTGTATTGAAAATAAAAGTTTGAAAACCCATGTTGATGTTCTTAATAAAGATGATGACAGATATGAGGGACCATACACCATCATAGAAAAAAATCATGAGAGGAGCTATAAACTGGAGAGAAAAAAAATAGTAAGAAATGTCGAAAAAATCAAAAATTTTAAAGAAAAGGGGTAATGTTAGGAATTAAAAATGTTAGGAAAATTTTTGAAAGAAAGTTATATTAAATATGTACAAATTAAAATAATTAAATATGTAACATTCGAAAAAATAAAATTACTAAAATTAAGATCAATTAAATGGCTAATAAAAATTTTTTGAGAGTTTTAATATAATATAAAAAGTAAACAAAGTGTATAATTTTTATGTGAAACGATTTTAAAAAAGTAATAAAATTAAATGAAACGATTAAATATTTTAAAGTGTTATCGTAATTTAAAAGTGATTATAGAATTAATAAAAAAAGCAAATATGAATATTTATATGTATTTTTATCTATATCGATTTAAGATTTATAAAACAAATAGTTTCTCAAAAAAAATAAATTTGTTTAAATATTAGATTTAAACATTTTTTGTGGTATAATAAAAGTTTTAATGTCTGATACTAATAATTCTGACGATGTACCAAGAACCTCTAATATTTACTATTTGTTTTGCAAATAAAATATTTTAAGTTCATTGTCTTTATTCATTAAAATATTGTTCTTACATTAATTACTAAGAATTATCCAACTCTGTCAGCATAAAATACTGAATATTTTTTGTAAACTGAATGACGTTAAATTTACGGCTCTCATATCCGCTCGAAGGTTAATAAAAATTAAGAGGAACATCTATTTACACAAGAATAGTAAAGATATGTTTATTACAATATTTATCAAAATTTCAATGTTTTGGCGCATAACACAGTCTGTAATTTTCAATTGTCTGGATGCTTTTTCTCCTTGAATTTCACGAATTAAATCCATATTTTGTTCATTTTATCAGGAATATGGGCCTGAAAATATTTTTTCAACATTTTTTGAACACTGATATGCTTCAAATCTTGTTATCCACCTACATCTTACACAGAATTATCGGTTGTTTCTTCTTTTTCAGAAAATTCATTCTCATACTTTTGCACTAGATAATATAAAATATTTTCATCAATTTTTGGATTAGCCTGACAACATGAAAAATCATCATGTTCCGTAATCACTTGTTTAACACATGCATTTTTGAAAGATTTGGTAAAACAATACCAGATAATTACATTATTTAATGATTTCAAAATCCAAACCATTGATTTTTCTTCCACTATGTCTCTTGTGTAACATTATTATCTAAATTGAAATTCAGTGACATGCTCAAAGATTTTATATAATAATCTCTAAAACTTTTAATAATACTTTGATCAAGAGGTTGTGTAAGAGATGATGTGTTTGGTGGGAATAAAATAATTCGATATTTCTTAATTCAAAGTCTTTTGGATGAATGGTTGCGATATCTAACAATAATAAAGTTTTCCATTCTTCAGCTGACACCTTACTGTGTAAATCTTTTAACCAATCTTGAAAAATTGTATACGTCATCCAAGATTTTTTATTCCAAGAATAATAAATAGGTAATTTATCTATATCGTAGTTTTTAAAACAACGAGGTTTTTTCGACTTGCCTATGATTAAAGGTTTCAGCTTTTCCTTTAACATATTTACTACGAAGAGTTTAGTAATTCGATCTTTGTAAAACTTAGTATTTTCTTTGTCATGTTAAGAAATTATTAGAGTGAACCAAAAGTCTTTTCGTATTTTTTATTAAAAATTTAAACATAATTTCACAACAAATAAAAGCATTTAAGTTTCAAAGTAAAGGTTATTTGAATCTATAGCCTATAGAAGCGAAAAAAATTTGAAAAATCAGTTCTACCCTACTAAAAGCGGGAAGTCTGGTCACCTTACATTTGTCCCACTCTGTATTTGTCCATTAAAATTAAATTAGTTACAAAAAATAGGAATCAAAGAAAATATTAATTACCAATTTGGGTAAGAGCGACACAATCCGAATCAACATGCAGAATACAAAACAAAAAACAATTCAGAACATGGCTCTCAAAAATATTTTTTCCATAATTATTTCGATTATAAAAATAGAATTAATATTTTATTAAGAAAATTATTGAAGCAATAAAATATTCCAATCGAATAACTTGGTTTCTCACCTTTGGTTCTTTATAGAAGCAAATCGTATAATCCACAAATAATATCCACATTAGAAATTTATTATTAATTGTTTTATCAAATGTCATTTTTAAATTTAAATTGTCAATAAAAAATATTTTAGTTTAAATCGATTATATATTAGACATAAATATAAATATGATTGTATTATAATTTATATTATCTATACACATGACGTTAATTACAATTGATTGTTATTAATTTCGATAAATCAACCTTCATCAGTCAAAATATAGCGGACAAGATATCGCCGACAAAATTATAGCGTGACAAAAATATTGTCAAACTAATATTTGCTCTCATTTAATCAAATTAAGTAATTATAATTATTAAAATTTTAAAAAGTTTTAAAAATCTTGGAAAAAAAATATTTTTGAATAAACGTCTAGACCCTAGAAGGAAAATAAAGTATGACAAAAATATCAGACTGAAAAATTATAATTATTAAACATCATACAAAATTCATAAAAAATAATTGAAAAATTGTCTTAAGACGTTTTTAACGCTATACCTCTTAGGTATTCATCCACATTTTGATCATAGAACAACTAATTAATTCTTTCTGCTGTCCTCATAAATTTTTCTTGATCGACTTCTTTTAACTCATGATATAAATTGTTCAATTTTTAACTTATTCATATTTTGCTCTTTTTGTATCGCCTCGATGAATTTCCAAAGAAAAGGATGATATGAACTAATTATTGAACCAGATGCTTATTATTATTTTATTATTATTTTTATTATTTTATTATTATTTTATTATTACGATGTCATCCTTCAATTGAATTATTGGTTTTTAGTAAAAAGTGGTGGAGCTGTCTTGAAAGTTCCATCAGCAAACCAGTAAGGACAGTTTTTCAGCAAATTTAAATTCTTTGAAGTTGTAAAAATTAATATTCGCTCATCCATAGGGCCAATGTCATAGAACAAAAATTTCTCACCTGACGATGTAAGCTTATATTCTTCTGGAATTACACGTGTTACCAGAGAAGATGGTGCAGTACAAGGACGAGACTTGATTTATTGTCCAGTGAAGATTTCACTTTATGTTTTGAGTTTTAGGAAGAGATTCAACTGATGAAATGGAAGTTACACATGATGATATGATATTTTTCGGTGTTT
The DNA here is from genome assembly GCA_001938485.1 of Girardia tigrina. Classification (NCBI taxonomy): domain Eukaryota; kingdom Metazoa; phylum Platyhelminthes; order Tricladida; family Dugesiidae; genus Girardia; species Girardia tigrina. Next base: position 19,696 of record MQRK01246563.1, read on the forward strand.
CTTGTGATAATAACGCTCTTGATTTAATTTCGTTAGTAATTTTCCTTGCATTAATAATGTTAGGCGCGTGGTTCTAATTCATAGATTCCCACAATATGATGTTCTCTATTGAATGACATCTTCTTCTGCATTTTCCAACTTTGTAATCAATGCATTATTATTATTTTTCTTCATTTTTTTCCTTTTGAATCAATAAATCCATTATTAATTAACTGAATTTTTCCTCTTTGACTTTATGAATAAATTCCATTAAAATATCTTTTTAAATTTTTAAACTGTTGTGATAATTAGGAATATAAAGCACAGGAATATCGTAGTACAGTTGAAAGACTGTACTGGCTTAACAAATACTTCGTCTCCTATTGTCAGATTGTCGCTTTCAATTCTTTCTGTGGATGAGGTTACATTAACGAGAAATCTTTTGACAGAAGCAATTTCCGTTTTTGCGCAAACACCATTGATGCTGGAATTATATCCTCCGCGTTTGGTGTTGCGTTGTACCACGCGATCATCTCCCTGACCTGNCCGCCACTTTGTGCTACCAATCTTTTGATCGTGCGGTGGCTCCGTTCACCAATTCCGTTTCCGTTCGGTCGGTTCACGCATGTAAATTTCGCCTGCACTCCCCATCGATCAAGCAATTTTTTAACCCCGCTTCCTCTGAAAGTACTAAAATTATCCAGTAATACCTCTTCTAGAGGTCCAAATTAGAATAAAATACTAGATAATGGTTTACAAACTTCTTCCTCGTTTTCGGACTTAATTTCATGCCATATAATAAATCGTCCTGGGCCACAGTCTACTACTGTTAGTAATTTTTTTCCATTCATATATCTACCGCCAACCGTTAGATTTAGCCGCCTCCGATGCGATATGGCGGACTGTATCCGTCGGGAGCCCTGCTAAAAAAGCTTGCTTAATAAAATGTTCTTGAGGATCTTAACTTTGACATTTGAATGCCGCTAGCTTTCCAAGCGCCGCCACAAAATAGTCAATTGACTCGCCTTGTCGAAGCTTCCGATTTCGGAATTCGTCATAAGCAGATCTTGGGTCCAGTCCGAATGCAACTGATAATGGTGCCTTGATCGCATCGTAGTTTTCCTGTTCTTGTAATGGGAACCCTGCATATAGCTCGAACGAGCGGACCTCCAAAAGAAGCGAGATCGCTCCCAATTTGTAAACTCCACAGATTGAGGCTGATGCTTCAAATTTCCGACACCACGTGCCGAAATCTCCATTTCCATCAAATGTGTGGACTGCTTCTAAAAATTTGATACTGCACATGCCGCGATAGATTGTCCTTCTGCATCGACAAACAACTGATTAAAACAAATTAATTAATAATTAATCACAATTAATAACAATTTATTTTGAATAGCTATTTATTTTTTTGAATAGTTAATTTAATATTACTTATCAGTGGCGTCCATCTTGGAGGGGAGGCGAAGGGGTGGTCGCCCACCAATATTAATTTTAGGGGTGAGAGTATCTTTTCGCCTTAGTGGCTTAGGAAGGGACATTTTTGTAGCCATACAGTATTATTTCAACGAAAATAATATCAGTGTTAGTATGAATAATTACGTAATAAATATTGTTTGTTACTGACAGAAACAACTAAGAGAGTGTAAACCAATGAAAAGGCTTAGAAAATGTAAGTCATTATAACATCACTATTTTCCCCATTAAATAGTCAACACTATAGATATTGTGTTAATTAATAAATCTTAGAATCGGAATTATTTATTTTATTTTAAATGGATAACATGGCGAACTACTACGAATTATCCCTCAACCCAAGAAAGTTTCTATCCAGATGGATGTGAATGAGTTTCTATCAGAAATGCGGAATTATTTCAACATAATCCAAATCAATGAAGAACAGAGAAACATTTATTATCCTTATTCGAGCATTTATGAACGAAGACAGTAGGAAGCACTTTGAAAAGAATGTAGAAGGTACTATTTTCGAAAATTATGAAGACAAATTTCGGAGAGTGTTCGTAAAGACCACTAATCTTGTGGAGAATCTGCAAAACGCTCTTACTTATAGGAAAGGAACCGCATCAATCGATGAGTATATTCGAAAAATTGAGAAAAATGTCGAAAAAGTAGTGAAGCACAAGTTAACATCAACAAAGTTAACAGCTTTTTTACTAAAATACTGTCTTGATGACGAGAAGATGAGAGAAAGAGTTTCAAGATTCAAATATACTGAAACTTTGCTGAAACTGTAGTCTGGAAGAGACAATTCCGAGATCGAAGATCAAAAAGGCCCTACACCGACAAAATATATCAAGGAGATATTGAAGACAGTCGAAGCCAGGACGAGACAAGAGAAGTATTGGTTATAAATCGACCCAGTTATGCTGCAATGACACCAAAAACGGACCATATAATCATCAACAATTTTCGAACAGAAGAGAGTATCACGAGCCAAACAGAAGACCACAAATTATATACATAGAAGCCCCGAGGCCCAACCCAAATCTGAGACAACGTCCAAGATATGAACCTCAATGTTACGCTTGTCGGGAATTTTGACATATGTGGAGGAACTGCCCAAATATTAAATGTTCAAAATGTCACAGAAACGGCCATTCAATCCAGCAATGCTATTTTGCTAGAATAGACATCGACAGATTCAACGACAGAGGCGCACCAGTGAGATCCAATTCTAGACAAACCGAATATAACGGGCAAAGGAGAACGAATTCAGATGATCGAATAGCCGCAATCAATAACGGAGAGAGCCGAATTTCAGAATTCGAACAATGAGATTCGAAAAACGTTGCGGAACAGAGATATCGGACTGGAGATTATTTGCTGACGGGAAATGGACATGCTTCGGACATCGGTGAAATACTCGGAGCTATTCAGACGTAGTAAGTAATGTTGTAAATGATACTCCATTTTTAAAAGCCGAATTTGTGAATGGTGATGATTGTAATGAAAATAATATGTATGACTGTGTACTAAAGTATGATGAGAGGATGCCTGATTGTGATATTAGTTATGAATGTGATGATTTTGAATGGCTTACAGAACAGAACGTTAATGCCTATTGTATGTTGCTGAATGAAATTTTTTGATTGATAATAATAAAAATATTTTTATACAATTAATGATAATGTTGATAATGATACAAATAATTATAATAATAAATTTAATAATAAATTCCATATTATTAAAACATTTTTAAAACAGTTGATGATAATGTTACTAATGATACTAATAATTACGATGACAAATACAATAATAAAGTTAATAATAATGAATTTAATGAATATAATATTTTAAAGAGTGGAAATTGTGCGACTGATAATAAAGAAAAATCTTATAATAGAGTTATATCAAAAGAACTTACTGAATTTCAAGATAGCTGTTTAGTATTGAACAAGAAGATATGTGAACAGTCAACTGTGTATAAGAAATTAGGTGTAGAGGAAATAAGATTATGAATTGCCAACTTGATACTGACGTAATTAGATTAATGAAAATAGGAGAACATAACATTATAAAAGGAAATGATAGTGACATGAGACCTTTTGGAAGAGTACTTTGAATAACGTAGATTGCTAATGTCTTTTTGATACAGGAGCAAAGATTAGTGTGATCAGTTCCGAAATTATGAAATTAATTAAAGGTTATTTAGAAGAGAATAAATCAACTCGTATTTCCTATTCAAATGGTAGTCCATTGCGAATATTAGGACAATATAAATTAAAAATAAAATATCGAGGATTGGAAGTAAATCACGTGATGTTCGTTGCTAATGAAATTATTATCGGAGTAATAATTGGAGTAGATATTTTGGAAGAAAATGGAGTAAAACTCATAGCGTTATTTGGTACTGAAATACTGGGTAAGATATATAATTTAGAAGGGAAGTTTTCAGAAATAACATAAGATACTAGAAGAAAAATCTTAATATCGAAACAAATATTACCTGAAAAACATCCATTATATAAACTTATTTTGAAATATTGGATTATATTGAAAATAGGCTAGTAAATAGGGCATAGGAAAGACTGATATTTTGAAACACCATATCATCAGTGAAGGGCCACCTATTGCAGTACCAGCTCGACGTCAACCAATGCATTTTGAAGGGAAGATACAGGAAATAATAGCGAATTTGGAGAAACATGGGATTATATCAAAATACGAATCTCCATGGAACTCTCCAATTGTACGTGTATCCAAGAAGAACTCAGAAGACATACGCATGTGTTTAGATTTTAGATTATTGAACGCTAAACCAGTGAGACCAGCCTTTCCTCTACAAAAATGCTAACGAGATGATGGACTCTCTGCACGGATCAAAATATTTTTCAACTATTGACCTAGGTAGTGCATATTACGAAATCGAAATAGAAGAAAAATTGAAAAAAAGACTGCATTCTCTACGAAATATGGTCAATACCTCTTTCACAAAATGCCATTTGGGATTGCAGCAGCCCAATCAACATTCCAAAAATTGATGACAATAGTTATTGGAGATATGAATTGAAGAGAGAGATTAGTATACTTAGATGGCATTTTAGTTTTTTTCTAAGACTTTGGAGGATCACATAAGGATAATGGAAAACTTATTCACCAGAATATCTGACGCGGGTCTGAAATTAAATCCTGATAAATGTAAATTTCTTGTATCAGAAATAAAATTTTTAGGTCATAGAATAAATTCCGAAGGAATAAAGACTGATATGGATAAAATTGACGTTATAAAGAAATTCAAAAGACCAAAATGCGTAAAACATGTGAGAAGATTTCTCGGTCTAGTCAATTATTATAGGAAGTTTATTAAAGACTATTCAAGATATTCAAGACCGGTAGAATCATTAATAAATGTTAAAAATAAAAGTATTGTCTGGACGGATGAATGTGAAAGAGCTTTTACGGAATTGAAAGAAAAATTGTTAAATACTCCTATTTTAAGATAATCAGATTTTTCCCAAGACTTTATTCTTGACACGGATTCGAGTTTCGATACAATCGGAGCTGTACTGTCCCAAACAGGTAGAGGGCCGAGAAAGAGTCATAGCTTTTGGATCTCGGAGTATGACTAAGCATGAACTTGGATATTGCATAACAAGGAAGAAATTGTCGGAAGTATTTTATTTCACGCAACATTTCAAACATTATCTTTATGATAAGAGATTCATTTTAAGGACTGATCATCAAGCCATCACATTTATGTAAACGACTAGAAAACCGATTACTGCACAATTCCAGATTGGATAATTTTTTTGAGCAGCCTGAACATAAAATTAGAATATCGAAAAGGAGAGAAGCATGGTAACGCAGACGCAATTTCAAGAATGAACACTGAGTTGTGTAAACAGTCCCAGATGGAAGATATAGATGCAAAAAGAACAAAGTGTCAAACAAGATTGTTGGCAATGAATCAGGAGAATTTGATACTCTCTCTGCAAGAAGATTGTTAGGAAATTAAAGAAATACGTAAAAAATTGTTCCAATAAAAAAATGGAACAAAAGAATGTTTAGAATATAATATTGTAGATGGACTTGTCCGAAATAAAAACAAGATATATGTATGGAGAGAGAATAGAGAGGAATTTATAAAACTCTATCACCGCATATTATGCGATGCAGGCTCACAAAAGGTTTTTAAATTTCTACATGATAATTATGAAATGGATCAGTTTGAAGAAACTGTGCGAAACATTGTTCGTAGTTGTAAAATCTGTCAAGAAAACTAAAGAAGTGAACCAAACTCTAACGGCAAAAGAACCGTTTGAATCATTATTGTAGCATAATTAACGCCTACTTATTTATATTAAATTAAATATATTAATTAAAATAAAAGATTAAAAATTATGTTGTTTAAATGTTCTGTTTTAAATAAAAATACACATTTTAAAAAAGTGTCTTTGCCTTCAATTTATTCAATCAATTATTTTATTCAATCCAATTGAAGATAGAATCTCCCAACAATGGTGTCAGAAGCGTGGCTGAGAACAACCACATTCAAGTAAAGATTCCGTCATTCTTCAAGAACCCAGCCAACTGATTATTCAAGTGGGTTCGAATTGCGAAATAAACAATCAGAAGACCAAATATTTTCACGTTTTAACAAATCTTCCGTCAGAAATATTGGACTCGTCGGCTATGGATCCAAATTGCTCAGCCTCGTTCGACAAACTCAAAACGGCACTCATCAAGAAATATTCTTTGACAATTCAACAAGCACTGCGGAAAATTACCCAGCTGAAAACGACCGACACATCAAACCTTCCCGATTACTCGAAGAGCTGAAACAGTGCCACAAAGTCATCACACCGACAACTTCCTTGGATAAATGTGAATTACTAAGACAACAATTTCTGGATCTTTTACCGATACACATCAGACGTCATCTCATCATCTACGACTCATGTCAACTGGATGATTTAGCTACCAAAGCAGACCTACAATTCTCCCTTGAAGACGGTCAGTTATACGGGATCGAACCGGTAACTCAACCACTTCCATGCGATCTTGACTATATCAAGAAAGAATTAAACTGGATCAAGAAATATATCAGTAATCTACCATCAGAGAACCAATCCATATGCTTTTATCATCAGAAATTCGGACATCATGCAAAAAAGTACCAAAAACCATGCTCATGGTCAAATTCCAAGCCGTCGGGAAAAGGACGAGGAACCCTGTGAAGTCGAACACAGAGGTCCCAAAATTTGATTATCGACCCCCGATATCCAATGCCACACAAGCAAAACCGTCACAAGCCAATCTCAA
>MQRK01246564.1:8984-24445 GCA_001938485.1 Girardia tigrina
AAATTCTACCGCATGCTGCCTATTCACCAGATTGTGCCCCATCAGATTATCATCTATTCCGATCAATGCAAAGCGCTCTTCGGGACCAGCACTTCAGAAACCAGGAACATATAAAAAATAGCTGGAACAATGGATCGCATCAAAAGACCAAAACTTTTTTCTATGGAATTCATAATTTGCCTGAAAGATGGTCGAAAGTTATAATTAACGATGGAAAATATTTTGATTAGAATAAAACTTATTATGTCATATAAATAAACTTGTCTGTTCTGCAAAAAAATCCAAAAAACTAAGTTATACACCTAATACTTTAAGAATTGCTAATTTAATTTAATCAATACGTTAAATGAACCTAAAAACCTAAAGATAAAGAAAATGATAAAAATCAACGAACGGTTAAAAATTATATTGCTTACCAACAATAACTGAGTGATATTTAACGTAGTAATAATAACTAACAGTTACTTTGCGGGTTGCAAACACAATAATCGAGGTTTCAAAAAATAAATGTTAGTCTTTTTAGCGCAATTTCCATACTGACAATTGCGATTATTAATTGGTTATCTCTGTGTGGATGGATGGATGGATGGATGTGTGTCCGCAGCTTTAAGTCGTATCTCCTCCTCAACGAAACAATATCGAGGGCTAGTTCCAAAAGCAAATATGTTAAGCAAGTTTGGAGAACGATTGTGGGCCAAAAAAATTCCCGGAATTCCTTCCTGGATTTCCCGGAAAAGCCAAAAAACCTCGAAAAAATGCAGTTTTTGGCTTATATCTCGGCAACCAGACCACTTAGCGATTTGAAACATTTACCAATCGATTCCTGCAATAATTTAGAACAATATTGCCGAAGAAAGTTTTCAAAAATATCCTTTCGTTCGGTCACAAAAAATTAATCATAGTCAAATACTGATATAAACGTTTTAATATTTGGGCACCGAATAACATAAGGAAATTGCGCTTAAATTGTCACTAGACTTTTTATTAACTTGTTTATGATTAGAAACCAATTTTTGAGTTTCTATTTGATTTTTTTAATGATACAACGGAAATTTTCGCAAATCCAATGAATAAAGTAAAAAAATGACTGCCAATTATTAAACGAATCATAAAATACAAAAAAAGCTAACAATAAAAAACTAACAAATATCACCACAAAGGTAGATGATAACAGCAATCCGACACACATCTCACATAATAAAAAAATTTTTAAAAAATGGAATAAATTCATAAAAACAACACAAAAAAATAATAACGTGACCCTGAATTACCCAGTTAATGGAAGAGATGTAGTGAAAAATGTTGAGTAAAAGGGTGGGAGATATTCACACTACAGATTGAAAGATAATATGCTTTATAAATTTAATTTTTACGTTTGTAAAAAGTTGTACATTCTAGAAAAAACGTCATTTCGAAACTCGGTTTAGTGAGCATTCACAATTGAGTACATCGAGTAATGTTCTTTATCATTGGTTACATTGTAAAAATAGAATCTCGTCTGTTGCAAAGGATGAATTTTCGGTTTAAAGAAGATAATTGTTTCAAATTATAAGCTTCAATTCTGTGAATCATTATTGATAAGACAACTCCAATAAAATTCTAATTAATTTATTAAAAGAATAAATTGCATTTTATATATTATTTTACATTTTATTATTTTTATATACTTGGTAAATTAATTTAAAACTTACACTTATGTTATTTTCAAATTAGCAAAATGTATCCCTTTACTCATAATGTACCGTTTAATGCAGACATAGATACAGAGAATAATTTAAATAAAACCATATTACTTCCATAACATTTCATACATTTTTCTCACGGACGCAATAAAATAATAATCGTTTAAAACTTCAGGACCAGTATTTACTCCCTTTCAGATCACATTCGGCCGTACGTACAAAGGTTGGGCACCGCTGATATGGAATAAAATTTTAAAAATAGTAAACACTCACTTGAGCAGAAATTTTTAACTAAAATTTTAACACTTCAGTAATCTTTATTTTTTTTTATTATTGTTTGTTTAAATTACTTCAAATATATTTTATACATATTTTGAGAGCGTATTATAATGGTTCATATTTGTGTTTAGGGGCAATGTAAAGAATTGGTGAAATACATAAGTAAACTAAATCTAAATAGTCTTTTTTCTTCAAAATAGCTTAAACTCAAGATAACTTAATCTTTTTAAATTTGTTTTTATACAAAAATGTATGGTTATATACATGACTCTCTGGTTCTATTATTATTAAAAATCAAATTAAATTAAATCAAAAAATCTGATTTAATTTAATTGCAAAAAATCAGTTAATTTTAATGCAATTAATTTTTTTGTAAGTTAAATTCGATTACAGATAAATTTAAAAAATAATGGCAAGTTCTTTTTAAAAATTTAAAAACCCCATTTTAAAATCAAAATTTTACTTATGCAATATATTTTGACGGAATATCTGTTATCCTCAGGAATTTCTGATTCTAGCTGTTAAGCTTATATATGTTAGATTGATTATAATGTAATTACTGATTTTCGTAAACACTTTCAACAAAGTTAATGAGTCAGTTGATTGGACATTAATTGCTGTATTAACCGCTTTAATTATTAATGCCTCACACAAGACGCTTTCCTAATAATTTTTAAAATTGCTGCATAAAACTTTAAAATTATTTATTTCAATATATTAGAACTTTTATTAATGAATCGGAGAAAATACAAGAATAAATCAGACCATTTCGGTTACATTTGTGGAAAATATACATTAACATCATAGCGCAGAAATATAACTAAACAAATTAAACATTGCACATTCATCATTTTTACATACATTATATATATATATATATATATATATATATATATATATATATATATGTATGTATATAAGCTTAACAGATAGGATTAGAAATGCCTGATGATGATGGATATTCCATCGAAATTACATTAATAAAATAATTAATTTTAAAATAGTGTTTTTTTAATTTTTAAATTTGATTAGTTGATTTAATTATCTTTTTTAATTATAGTGGTTTGTTGTTTTTAAATGAAGCCATCTTTATTGAAAAAAAAGTTTATAAAAGTAAATAATTAAGCACAATACCAAATTTGATTGCAAAAGTTAATTACTATTCGTATGTTATAAATAAATCTGGAATTTATTTTAATAATAAATATTTTTTCATGAAATTCACTTAGATTAAAAATTTGTGTAGATATGGAAATTCAATGAATTTGTTTTGAATTCGGCTCCATTAGATGGGCGGAGCTTGTATGGACAGTATAGTGTTCCGGTAGCAGAGTATTATCAAGATACAACTAATATCCCAAGTCAAGTAAAACAGATTACTTTCTCAATTGTTTATTTCATCTTTTTTATATAATATATTTTCTATAATGTTATTTCCATGGATAAATACTGTTTTTAGATTTATTACACTGTATACCAAAGAAAAAAACGGAAATGCCAGTGGCACTCCTTTAAGTATTTTGACATGGAGATTACGAAAATGATATCAAATTTGTTGTGTGACCCTCCGATTTTATGTAAATTCACAATTTCATATTCTCAATTTACAGCTGTGTAATGGAATTAAACCCTTTGCATGACAGGATAATATTGCTTACGTCAACAATATTTTATTGCATACGTCAACAATATTTTATAGCTTAAATCTGAAGAATTGCTTTCGTTACGCCAACAGAATTTCGTCGCTTACGTCTGCAGATTTTTGCTCATGTCAGCATTCCTTACCAACCATGAAAACTATGCGAATATATCACTTATTCTTCACAGAATTAAATACAGAGATCACCGGTTGTTCATATGTGCAGATTTAACATTTGTGGCTTTTCTAAATGGATTACAGGCTGGTTTTACCAAGTTCATGAGATTCCTCTACAAATAGGATAGTAGGATGAAATCTGAACATTATACGAGGAAATCTTGGCCACAACGAGAAACATTCCAAGTTGGTTCGCATAACGTCATTAACTAACCTCTTGTGAAGAAAGAGAAGATAATAATTATATAAATAGGTTTATTTCTTCAATATAACGAATGGGCACTCAGTGGAAGACAAATTCAAAACTCAATGACTAAATCTTCACATCAAGCTTGGAATCATGAAGCAGTTAGTTAAAGCGTTAGATCACCACAAACTAGCATTTCAATATTTACAGACCAAATTTCCGAAAATCAGTGACGCCAAAATTAAAGAAGGCATTTTCGTAGGGCCCCAAATACGACCACTGATGCTGGATGAAAAGTTTTCTGGGACTATTGATTAATATGAACTTGCAACATTGGATGCATTCAAGCAGGTGTGCCAGGGATTTCTTGGAAAACATAAAGCACCAAATTATGCTGATCTGGTAGACTGATTAATTGCATCCTATCAACAATTAGGTTGTAATGTGTCTTTGAAGCTTCACTTTCTCCATTCCCATCATTCCTTCTTCTCTGCCAATGGAGATGTATCTGACAAGAATGGTGAGCGCTTTCATCAGACTATTGCTACTATGGAACAAAGACACAAAGGAAAGTGGAGTCCTTCCATGCTTACAGATTTCTGCTGGAATTCGAAGCGCGATGAACCCGATGCAGCATTCAAATGTCAGGCTAAATATAATTAAATGCAAGTGAATAATTTGTGTTATAAGTGATAACAAATATTCTAAACATGTTCATACACGTTCCATCATTAAATCGTTATTACAATAAAATATGACGTGCTACAGTCTATCTGATTATAAATTTAGAATCAGCACATCTGATTTAATAAAGATAATCTTATTTGATTGTTGTTTCTTTCAAAAGCTAAAAATTGTTGTGCAGTGTTATTAATGATTGATGTATTTTATAAAAATATCGTGTAGAAATCTGATATAGACCTTGATCTTCACGAAAAATGATAGAAAAAAATGAAAATGTGACTTTTGTAAAATATGATTATTTAATAAACGCAACTTTAGTAACATAAATGAAAAGTTATCCTATAAAAAATTTTCAATGGCAATACATTGATTTTAGGGCTACGTGACCTAATTAATAATGTTTCATACGACAGACTTTTCAAATCACTGTCAAAGTGCTTGTACATACGCTAAACACAACCACTCAGCTGAAGCTCACGATGAACCAATGAGGAAGTTTAAAATACAACTTAAAATGAGTCTGAGGCTTCTTCGAGCAGCTCTAGAGACATTTTTGATAATATTTCTAGGAATCATCCAAATAAAGTTTCGATTTGAATATATTTTTGTGTATATTTTTGTTTTTTTTTATTTTTTATTATTATTAATTTATTTTATTATTGTTATTATTATTAATTCCAACAAGAAATTAATTCCAATGCGAAATTAATTCCAACGCGAAATTAATTCCAATGCGAAATTAATTCCAACGCGAAATTAATTCCGCACTCCCAATAAATGATTATGTGAACATTTGATCGAAAAAAACTTTTTAATGGGAAAAGCGGAAAATTCGGAGTTCCCGAACAATATTAATTACAAGATATCTATTTATAAATTATAAGTAGTTTATATTTTTTTTATTGTTTTTTTAATTAAATTTTTTTAAATCTTAAATTTTTAAGTTTTAAAAACTTTGTTGACAAAGTAGAGTTTTGCCTGGATAAAGAATGGATATAAAAATTTTAATTTTTTGATTTACTAGTTAACAATCCGTTTTCCTGAGTGAGACGGTTTACCTGTCGAAATTAATAAACAATATAATAAATTTTAATTGGCTTTAAGATAATAAATAAGTAAATATAATATAATAATTAAAATAAAATAATTAATTAATTTTAATAATATAAGTAAGTTATAATTTAAAATATATAGTAAAATATAAAATAATACCGCAACATAAGTAAAATAATTACTCGACAGAAAATACGTTACGCTATATTAGTATGAAAAATAGAAATTTTGAAGTATCATTTTAATAAATAAATTTTATTAGATGATTTTTGACAATTTATTTTAATCAAATATTCTTATATTTAGGGCTATGTGACCCAATTTATATTAAATGGTCAATATATTATGTATGGAGGAAGTAACAATAATGTTTTCCGAATTGTTGAAAGCAATAGTTTTGTTGTGAGCTTTTAATTTTTGATTATTATAGTTTGATAACATATTTATATGATTCTTGTTCCGTGTGTTTCATAAAAAAGCTTTAAATTAATCATAATAAATTGATGTTGTTGGGTTCTGATCAAATTATAATTCATTAACACCAAATTTTATTTCTAACACAAATAACAATTATTATTCAAACAATATTTCGTCTAGGAACTTTTCTTCGTTTTCTTTTTGGCCAAATTTTTATATAAAAATATGGAATTATAAATACTGATAACCTATTTTTATTATCTGTTTTTTTTAATTTACATCTCTGGCAACAAAGTTCAATATTTTATTTTTTAGAATAACTTTTAAAATTAGTACAAACATAATTATCCTTGTCTTTATATATTTCTTTTAAATCAATTCTTTAGAAATCCATTATTTCCCAATTAATTTCATTTTAAGGTTTTACTCTACAATTAAAATTCGATTATTTCCAAAAATAACTTTTTAAAATTAATTAAGATATATGTTTTAATTACAAATTGCTTTGAAAACTTTTGATTTTAAATATTTCCTTATTTTAGAAATTCTTTATAAAAATTAATTGTTTCAAAAATTTTAAGAATGAGCCTATCCTTCACAAATGTCATTTACCTCTGTTTTATCTAGGGATGTGCCGGAATGCGGCTCAAATCCCGCCGGAGCCGGTTTTCGGCCATTTTTACAAATCCGGCTCCGGTCATAATTTTGCCGGTTTTGTGCCGGATTTTGTAAGGGTATACAGATTTACAAATAAGCAAAAAAACAAATTTTAGAAAAAATTAAAAATTCAAGTAAAATTAAGAAAAAAATGATGTCAATTTTAGAAGTTTTTCAGTTTGTTTATAAAATTTACTGGAATTTTTAATTTTCTCTAAATTTTACTTCAATTTCTTGAGTCATAAGGCATATATACATCTATATTTCCTAAATTTAGCCAGCTTTAATAAAGAAATAAACAATTCAGGTGCGTCGATTAATTTTTTTTCAATTAAAAATATTGTATTTCAAAGAATAACAATTAAATTTAATAATCTTAAATTGCATTTTGTCCAATATGACGGCTGTAAATGTCAGTGTACTGCTGTCTTTTAATACTATTGAGAATGTTCATTCAACAAATTCTTCGTTCATTTCCTCCTCTAACACCAAATCAACAGAGTCTCTTAAACTACCAACTAAGAAATCACGGGTAGAGAGCCCCATACTTTGGGATTTATGAGATCGTCCAGTCAACACCCACTGAGCAACAGTACATATCTGCAGGCATCGAGTCAGAATTATGCCGGTACCTATCTGAACCCGTGGTCTCATGGACAGAACATCCACTGAAATGGGTGAAATATAATAAAGAGAGATTTCCTAGTTTAGCAAAAGTAGCTCAAGTGTACCTGGGATTACCTCCGATTAGTGTACCATCTGAACGATTATTTTGATTCTCAGGTGAAGTAATCAGTGATCACAGGAGTAGACGACTCCTTCCAGAAAATGCTTCAAGACTAATTTTTTGAAGTATAATTTTGATTTAATAAAAAATTTTAAAAAATATTCTTTTTTCATTTATGTTTGTATTTATATGTTTCTTTGATCAAATTTTAATAAAATATTTCACATAATTATTAATAGTTATTTATTATTTGCAATTCATTTTTCTATTAGGTACAACTTCCAGATGTTCTTAAAAATTTTCTTTAATTTACCAAAAGTAGCTACTTACTGAAACTCGTCACAAATCCGGCTCGGGCTCCGACCGGATTTCAAAAAATCGAATCGGACACATCCGTATTAATTATCAATTTTGGCTTTTTGCCAGTCAATTTTGTCTTTTTGACAATCAATATTGTCTTTAGAAAATTTTATTTTAATTTTGTCAACTTTTGAATAGAAAATAAAAATATTTTTAAATTTTCCTCTGCTTTTTTAGAATTTTAAGAAAAAAACAACCCTTATCAAATCAAGAAGAGAGAATAACTTCATCATCAATGAATGTTTTGCAGACCCCGAGACCGAGAAGAAGAAATGTCTCTTTATCAAATGAAAAAAGATTGAGTCTAATACGTCTTGTAAAGGACCAAGGACAGACTATCAAATCTGCAGCAGATATCCTGGAAATTAATTACAGAAGTGCGAAAGCTATAATAAACAATTACTCACTAACAGGACAGGTGGAAACTAAATCAAAAGGCGGAAGTTCGAGGTCTGTCCTTACTCCGTGCATATTAGACAAGATTGATTCAATTGTAATGTATAATCCCAAATATAAGTTAAGAGAGATAAAAATGGTTCTTGAAATGGAAATAAGAGAAGACGAAAAAAAATCTATTTCTACGATAAACAGAGGCTTGCAAGAGTTGAAAATAACGATAAAGCTCTCATATCGTGAACTCGAAAGGATTAACTTGCCTGATAAAATACAGCTAAGGAAAGAATATTCATTATGGTTCAATAATCATTTTCAAAATGATTTTTCAAATGCTGTATTCATTAACGAGTCCAGATTTAATCTCCATCTCAAAAGATCAAACGCTAGATCTAGACGAGGTACTAGAGCAATTACCCATGAGCCTACTGTAAAAGGTCGAAATGTTTCATTTATTGCATGTCTAGTAATAGATGAAATGGGCTATTGCAAGGCAATATCTAACTCAACAGTGAATGCTGATATCTTTGCCGAATATATCAATGAATTATGTCTTTATTTGCGGGATGTAAAGAAAATGGAAAACACGTGCTTAATTCTCGACAATGCGCGGATACATAGGAGAGATGATATCCAAAGAACTGTGGAGCATTTCCGCTATACTTTTCAGTTTCTATCGCCGTATTCTTACATGCTTAATCCGCTTGAAAATGCTTTTTCAAAAATTAAAAATTGTGTAAGATCAAAATTAAGATTAGGTATTTCTGGTTCATTATCCGAATTATTAATTGCAGAGTCACAAAATATTACTTCTGAGGATTGCGCAGGATTTTTTCGATATATGCTTCGTAATATTACAAACTGTGTATTGAACCATAATGAGTATTCTTTCCTTAGATGATACGGAGACATTTCTTCTTCTCGGTCTCGGGGCCTGCAAAACATTCATTGATGATTAAGTTCTTCTCTCTTCTTGACTTGACGTATGGGCTGTTTTTTCCTCAAATTCTAAAAAAGTAGAGGAAAATATAAAAATATTTTTATTTTCTATCCAAAAGTTGACTAAATATAAAATTTTCTAAAGACAATATTAATTGGTAGAAAGCCAAAATTGATTGGTAAATAGTATAAAAAAAACAGCTTTGTTTAAATATTGTAAAAAAAACGACAAATAACAAAGAACACTTTTCTGTTAACTGTGCTCATTAGAAATATAGATTGGAAATTTAAAATATTGTTCTTCTTGATTTGTTCTTCCCTTGTTATGCACAAATTAATCTCGACTGTAATTGTATTCGTCATCCGAACTTCCTCAAACGATCTCTTCGTGAATGTGAAATATCGCGTGAAATAGTGCGAAAAAATTTGAACATACACTATTCGGTTCGTCGGATCACCCCGTGGGTAATTTCAGTCTAACTGGGAACTGTTTTAGAATGAAAGATTACTTTACCCGATCCGGTGATGGTATTCATCGTCGTGAACATCGCGAGGGAGTGGACTATCTCAACTATTACCGTAGTGGCAACTTAACCATTAGTTTTGTTTTGAATATTTTTGTTTCTGAATATTTGTTAAAACGTATTTCCATCATTTATTCAACTTTTTCGATAATTTTGAATTTTTATTTAGCCTTATGGAGCAATGTTCAACATCAAAAGTGCAGTTATAAGTGCAAGTTTATCAATCAACACAGAAAAGAGAAAGGTTAAAGTAGCTATAGCTTCAGCAAAACAGCTATTAATTTTTAATGTGGAAATTAAAATGAGTAATTTACGAAAAGCTTCCGGATTAAGTTAATTTAAATTTTATTTTACGCCTTGTTCATGTTATTTAAATAAAGTCTTGTGTTTTCTTTTTAAAGAAAGATAAATGTATTCATTTCTATATTACATTAGTTAAAATAAATAAAATTTTTAACAGTTAAAATGGTTTTAATTTAATAGTTTAGTTAAAACTAAAGTTCTTTATCAAAAATAGCTTTTTGATTAAAATTATTACTAAGATTTGAATAGATTCAAATAATTAAAATGTTATTCGAATCAAGGGAATTGAAAAGTGTACAGGATTGTTTTCTTTTAAAAATAACCTAAAATGGAACTTGAAGCTCTTGCATGAAATAACTTCATTTACTTGCTGCTGTTAGAATTTTGGGAAACTTATATAATTTTTTTAATTAAATCAAGAAAAAGAAAATTCAAAAACAAAAAAATATAAATTAAAATATAACAATTTTATAAAATAAAAATTAAAAATTGTAATTAATTTTGATAACAAGACATTTTTGTAAAGCAAAATAAATTTGAAATTTGTAAGAAAATTTGAAATAAAATAGCTTGATCACAAATTTTAAAATGTAAGACTTAATTATGTTTCATATAAAAAATAGGTTTTTAATTTGAAATAAATAATTTAAAATAGAAGCATTCGCATTCTTCCGTTTGCTCGTCATAGATGTTTGCTCGCTATGAATGAACCAGAAATATTAATTAATAAGGAAAAGACACGATATATATATATCAACTTCTGAATTTTTTGCAAAGCTTCATACAACACTTCTCGCCTTTTACTAAATTGACGATACCGATATCACAACTTTCCTCCGGAAACGCCATCAGTTGAATCCAGAAATAAATCAAAAAGTAAAATTTTCTTTTGTGTAAAGCTTGTTATTCTTAATATACGTTTATTTTATTAATTCTATTCTTTAATTATAGATTTATATTAAATTGAAATAATAATTAAATTGAATATTCGGATTGATTTTCCTCCAAGTTATTAATTAGTTTTCGCTCCGTCGTCGTTGTTTCCGTCTTCCCGTGGTAGAGCACATAAAAACATGACCCCAGAATAAGAGCGGATGGGCCATCGTCAAGGAGAACCGAGAAATGTTCTGGTCTAAGAAATTAGATATTTTATCGTCGAACAATAGAGATCGTTGGAAGTCGAATAAGTCTAAAGACAAAATCCGTTGCCCGTTTGATAAATGAAAGTGAATTTCCCAATCGATTGTCACAAGAAATCACGAGAAGTTGTCGGCCGATTGTGCGGCGGTCGTCGATGACCGGTGATGCGGCTGTTCTTTGGCTGGTGTGTGTTATAAACACTGCATCAGTTAATGTTTCTCATGGGGAGATCATGGTGTTTGTCTCCATATGTGAATTCTAATATAAACTCTAAATGTTTTTATTAAGGATTGAATCAGTGTCTTATTTAACAAGTGTAAATAGTACTAATAGACAATTTTTGCGTCACCTCAATATCGAATTTAATAAATACGTATGACAACGATAATTACGATGAAAATATAAACAAGGGGATGTTCTATTTATGGATAAATAATTTCACAACGTTCTGTCAGTGATAATAATATTCGGTGATAATAATAAATCTAAATCTTTTCTAAATTGAATTATCTTATATAATAATGAATTTTAATTGACAATTTAGCTTATGAATTTAATAATGGAATGGATAAATGATTTAGTCTAATTGAATCTAGCTCTAAACTGATGAATCAAATGAATAAATGATAATTGTTTTAATTGCTGTAAATAATAAATCAATAAAGTAATTTAGATAATCCTGTTGTCAGCGAACTAATGTGTCACACAAGAGGCGTTCTTCATTATTAAAAAACAATAATATATGTCACATTTCGGAATATTCAGACAAAATCATATTTAATAATTAATCTTTCTTCGGGATAGAAGCAAGTTAATCTTGAGGTATCTACTCAAGTAGATGTTAATTGACAATTACTTCAGGAACATGTCGATATATCAGCAGGGTGTAATGATATAAAACAAGAATTACTAATGTCTTATTTCAGGAGAGTTAACACAGGAAGGTTTCACTTTACAGGAATATAGTTCAATGAGAGACGAAATATCGATGCTGCAAGTAACAGAAGCATCAGCAAGACATACAGAGATGGAAAATGTAGAAAACTAATTGACATTGTTATAATCAACATTTGTAAATAATGTACACGACATATTAAGGATGAGGATTTTCATTTTAGAAATAAGACAAGCGCCTTGTGGAATCAGTAGAATAACATGCAACAGTTTACACAATCACGAGGGACGCCTACACTGAGAAAATGTACAGATTGTTAATTAATAGCATCAAAATCAGCCCCTAGCGGCGCTGAGCTAGTTGGGGGGGCCCATTGCCTTTCTCAACTAAGAAAAATTCGATGGCACTCCAAACCTGGCACTACTAGTTAGATGTCGGGCGAGGGAGATGCGTCCGACCACCTTATAAAATAAATACATAAAATTAAATGAGATGTAGCGGGTTGTGGTTGACCCTTAATAACCACTGGGGGCTCACGAGCTTGCAAAAATGTTCACACTCGAAGGGATCGTGACAATAATGACGACTTTAAAAATTCAATATTTAACTAAAGATGAATTTAATAAACGATGGGAAATTACGTTTGTTGAAGAAAAAGTCGTTCAACTATCAAAAAGGATTCCCTGAAAAAAATTATATATTAAAAATAATCAAACCGCTATTAACTTAAGTACGATTAATTTTCCCGATTCTAAAACACTCGAGAAAAAACAAAAGGTTATAAACAATTCAATTCTCAATTATGATTATCACGAGAGGCACACTAAAAGTTCGTGGAAAAGTCAAATCCCTATGTTTGTATGGTCTTGTAGATATCAACCAATTAAGAAATGAGGTAAGGGTGTTTCTCTGACTATATGTATGTATATAGTTTGTTGTTTTGTGAATAACTCATTTTCTTCTATTTCAGAATAAATGGAAGACAATGTGTAAACACATTGTGCAATCGTTTATTTTCTGTGGGAGGAAGTCACACCACTAGCTAAAGATTTACAACGTTTATCCCGTGTATTTGGTGAAGCAGTCATTCATGAAAGTACCGTTTACCAGTGGGTGCAAAAATTTGAAAATGATCAACCATCTTTAGAGGATGACGTCTGGAACGGCTGATAGGCAACCTCATCAACTGTAAAAATTCAAAAACAATCGAGTAAATCATTGAGAGTGATCGACGTGTAACTGTTAAGGAGATACAGATCCTTAAAAACATGTCTCCAAGTTCTGTATATCACATCATGACTGTGACATTATCACTTCTTTTTGATTGCCTTCGTAGAGTCGCAATTTTGAGTTCGGTTATGTTAAATCAGTTGGTTATGGAAACCAGCATTCGGAATCGTTCGATAGATGCAAAGGCATCTTCAGTTTAGCCTGGATGTAGTAATCCAACGGGAAGACGGTGCTTCCAGGGAGAAAAGCTTTTGACAATGAAAAACTTGTCCCCTCTACGACATAGGTCATAGTCACCGTATTTCGGGATTATGACTGGATTTTTTTTATTAATGATCTCACGAAAGAAGAAACAATTAACAGCGCCCTACAATAGCAACCTTGTGCAAAAGGATCTTCGCCAAGCTCTGAAAAACAAATGTCGTTGGAAATTATTCGCAACACCTTTTCTGCAACAGGACAATGCAACTCCCCAAAACGCGACACTGATAGTGGACACCATAAGCAAGCTCAAATGTTAATTAGTCTTTGGGAATTAATAGTAATTAATCGCCAGACCTTATGCCAAGTGATTACAAACTATTTTCTTTGCTCAAAAAGCCTTTGTGAGAGCACCACTTCCATGATGTCGAGGAAATGCGGGAAGTAGTTAAGAAATGGATCTATAATGCACATCAAGATTTCTTCAATATGAACGTTCGGAATCTGAAAAAGCGAGGGTAGAAGTGCGTGCGAGTACAAGGTGACTTTAATGAGAAATATGAATGATGATAATGCTTTAACCTTTAGGATCAAGCTCATATATTTTGTTTTCTACTGTACCATAATTGGAAGCTCAACATAAATGCGTCATATTGTTGCCCTAAATAGATAAATAATCAAAATATAAAAATATCTTATCTAACTGTCATTTATCCAATTAACTCATGTCCTCGTAAATATTACAAAGTTTAACACCACGAGTCGAAAGAGTGTACATGGAATTTTTAAATGTGTTCCCGTCAAGTGGAATAAATCCAGCCAAAGAATATCCGACAATCTATGCTTGCTAAATTTTATTCGAAACATCGGATCTTTAATCTCAGTATAACATAGAAAAGTAACTTCTTATGCAGAAAGATTGCTTACTAAAGATACTCATAAATATGAAGATATTCTTATTTTTTGTGAAGTTCAATGGATGAAGGCTGTTTAAAGCACCGCAAAGTCAAAGGTAAGGAGAAATTTATTTTCTAACTGTATATTTAAATTGGAAACGTTAAGTTAAACGTAATTAATTATAAATTGCATTTTTCAAGGTAAAAAATCTTTTTAAATTATTAAATCACAAGAGCACTTTATATTTTTGGCAGAATCGTTGTTACAAAAAGATTTGTAATGTTGTAAAAAGATGTTGATCTTTGATATTTAAGTATCGGGTTCCATATAGTCACTTATCATAAGTTACTTAAAATCAATAATGACACAAAATGAAACAAATTTTCTCTTGTAAACTTAAAACTTTCTTTTTTCCCAATTTTGATAAATAGTTTGAAGTTTATTCTTTAAATGAGATCCATAATAATTATGTTCCAAAATTAAACGCGTTCTTTACTCAAAAGAACATTTTTCTTCTGTTGCGTTCTCCTCAAGATGGAGAACTCGCGGTCCACAAAATCGGCGAAACCGGCACGCGACTCCAAAGCCAAGATAGAACCGAGAAAATGGTCTCTCAGTTAAGACAATCAGAATCTTCTTCAATGAACAGCAACGCACCGCTACGATGCCCAGTATAGCCAGAGCAATCAACGCGATTCCAACCCCAAATGCGATGGCTCCAATTGTATTTGTGTTCTGCTGCATCAATGAAAATATTCCACCTGAACTTGCTGATGAGATTCTAATTTTAGTTATGAAATTTTTAAATTGCGCTTCAATATCGTAAATGTTCTTCATAAAAAAATTCATTCGCCAGAGCAATAGAGCACCGATAACCGCAAGCACAATTCMAATCAYTATCAATAAAGAATTGACGATACTGATAACGAGTTTGAAAACGCACATTTCGAGAATCAGTTAAAATAAAACGATGTAAAGAAAAAGATTTAGTCCATTTTAAATTTTTATTTCAAAAAATATTCATATCGAGCTAATTACTCGTTAAAACAAATTCGTTTTTTATAATAATAATTTATA
>MQRK01246564.1:25768-42723 GCA_001938485.1 Girardia tigrina
GGTGAAGGGTGTTGTAATGACGTCGTTGCATCTTCGGACAGGCGGAACTAAAGCATGCTAGACCCCAGCATTGGGTTAGTGCTTGTTGAGAACCATCAGCGTCCCAGGCCTCCTATAAAGCCTCCGGCTTAATACTCGACAGGAGTTGAGGTGCACTGGGTAATATTATTTTAAAACAAACATAATTTAATAATTTTTAGATTAAAAGTAAAGATACCAACAGCTGGTCATTACAAAAAATCCAAGCTTATACTAACGTATCAACCAATCAAAATATTATAAAGAACTAATTGTGTGCAATCTTAAAGCGAGGAGAGATTGCATACCAACATAATATCGGTGGATTCAATTCTGAACATTTTATCAAATTTATTGAAAATCATTTCGCTCGAAATTTTCACACATATCTAAAAATATCTTTATTAGTTCATAAATTATGTCACACTTTTTGGGAGGGAGGGGTCTAAAAGTTTGTGACAGGGGGGTATGATAATTTGTGATGAAGCTAAAATTTTATTAGATAAAAATCAGTGGTATCAAATCCTAAAATATTTAAGTAATGAATGATAAAATTTGAAGTTTGAGATTTTCATGATTTAATTTTTTAATATTTTTGACTAAATTAGTGTATGAAATGTATATTAAGATAGTGGTGCAAAGTTTATGAATTTATTTCAAAATCAGGCATTTTCCAGTAAGAATATTCCTTACAATATATATTCTCCTTCTATAAGCCAAATTGTTTTAAGTCGAGTCTGTGTAGACTGTAATGTATATTGCGCTTCTTTAGAAATGTTAAAAATTCATCGTAAGGGCATCCACAATCGTATTATCAACACTAAAAAGAAGCCAAAAAAGTAATAGCAAAGCGAAAGAAAGAAATCTTGATTGAAATTGATGAAGATGTTGAATGGATAAATGAAGAACATCTCGATGCTCAAGTAATTGAACCTGATCTATGCACTCTCGATAGAAATATTCCTTCGATTAATTTTGAAACATTTATGAAAAATATATGGAATTTTGAATAAAAATGATATTTATATACAAAAAAAATGTGAATTATAATATTTTTTCTTCATTAAAAAAATTAACGATTTTTTGTGCGTCACAAGGGGGGTGGGGTTGAGATTTTTAAGCACGTTGTGACAGAGGGGGCAGCGGTTTAAAAAAATCATTTTTCATGTGAAATAATTTATGAACGGCCCCTAATAATGATCTTAACTTTAAATATCAAAGGTTCACTCCCGTTCAGTAAGTATTGTGTTAAAAAGTAGTCTATGATTGTAGTGACTTGTCTAAACTTAACCATATTGAAAAGTTTTTTGTCAAGTTAAGAGACAAGATTGAATATCGGAAATTGTCTATAGAAAGCTGCTTAGCTATTTTCTTATCAAGACAAAAAAAATGTTTCCATAGCAATACAGTAATTTTTATTCGAGCATGTGTTGATAAATGTAACAATGAACCACTTGTTTAAAAGAACTTTTGTAGAATATTTGATGTTCCTTATGCATAATTTTATCGAAAAAAATCATTCTTACTCGTATTCATTATCAAACTATTTTTAATAAAATATTTTTCTATTTATACATTTACATAACTCCGATATATTTTAATGTTTAAAATAAACTATTTTGAAGTTCGAATTAATTGAATCTTATCCATGAGTATACAAATAAAATATTACAATAATTGTTCTGAAACAATCTAAAATTATCAGAAAAATCAATTAAAATTCACAAAATTGCGCGTTATTTAAATAAATAAAAAATATGAAAAAATAAAAAGTAATTAATATATTATATAAATGAAACAATTTCGAAAAATAATAATCTTGAATCCAAGTTCCATTAAACAGAGATTATTGTAATCGGAATTGAAATAAAAAATATTTACGGATAATTATTCGATCAGCTAATTTTATCTCGAAGATTTAAAATTGCATTACAAACTTGTTCATACACAGAAAATCTTAAACCGAGCGATATGAAAGATTTTATAACAGACGCCTTTAAACCCTTAATGAATCCCCCTAATCCTTCAACGGAAAAAATAACAACGACGCATTTTATCACTCCGTTAGAAACATGAAGCTTTCCAAATTTAGATCTCGCTTCTTCAAACCCCTTAAAATAGATTATTTGATAGAGAAACTATTTATTCATTACGAACTTGAACTTGCATTCGTTTCTTAATTATATCGATTGGATAAACACATATCTTAGCCATCGATCCAGCAATTCCTCCAGAGAAAGCACTTTGTAAAAGACCTAATAAAACACTTTCAAATATTAATTTTCTGTACAAAATATTTTAAATTATAAATTTTATATAAGATCGCAATAAAATAAATACATACAAGACTCCTCGTTTTATTATGGTTTCTTCATATTGTCAGATCAAATACAGTAAGGTCTCCCATGACGTTACTAATTAGAATTGACGAATTTTTACCGCATTATTAAAAAATTTAATGCACATTTCATTCAAGTAAAATACTGTGTACTTTTCTAATTGAAAGAGAATATTCATGGCTTAACAAATTTGCTTCTTCTTAATTTCAAGTCATTTTATTTTGTAATTCTAGTAAATGTTTTTTCTATCCATTTTGAAATTCTGAATTGTATGTTTTAAGAAGAATATTGTGGTAAATAAAATAACGCTGGTATGTTCTAGTGTTGGTAATTACGATAACATTTTAATAAAATATATTTTCAAATAAATTGAAAATTAATCACACACAGCTTCTTTCTATATAAATATCAAAGTAGAGTCCAATGATTGACCCTGCTTATAACCTGGTATTGATTTCGTAATAAAAATTCAACAATTTCTTGATTGCCTATCATTTCATTAAATTTGTTAATTGAATTTTGTAATCTTTAACGATATTTAAGCAAGACTTAATAATTTCATTAAATATACATAGTAACATATTTAAAACAATCTTAGTATAACTTAAAAGAATAATTTTTTATGAAAAATTTATGTGAGGTAAACTTCTGACTGTTGTAAGTTTGTTGTTTGTATGCTGTTTAGATTGGTGACTCTCCTACTCAGATGGGATTGATATGACATTGATTAATTATTTAAATCTAATGAGATTAAATACTAATTAATTAAAAAGTTTCATAATTATAAATTTTAATTATATTTTTAGTAAATGATTTTAACTTATTAAATTTAATATAATTTAAAAACTAATGTTTATTTTAAAAATTGCTTAATGCATTTTTATCCAATAAAATTTTGAAAAATTAAAAAGTTAATATTATTTTTATCTCATTAATTAAATCAAAGATTTGAATATAAAAAAACAAAAAATATAATAATCAAGAACGATGCTTTTCGCAGATTGTGCTGCTGAAAATGAGTCTGTTTCTGTCGTTAATGTTTTCACGCAAATTGTGATGTTGCTAATAACGATTAAAGTTTATAAGCAGACGAAAACTCCATAAAACCAATTACAAAATTTAAAACATCAAATAAATACTCCCATATATTTTTTAATAACCCAAATTGAAATGCTGGATTGCTCATGTAAGACAAATGCGTGATAGGAGAACTGTCCTAAACTTCAACCGTGTTATAGAAAATGTTATAGGAAAGCTGTTAGAATTTCAAATTTAAAAACTATTTCTAATAATAATAATAATTTGTGATAAAATCAATATGATTCCCCTAGATCAAAGAATCACATCTATATGAAGAATGATCAATGAATTTTCTGATGCAAAAAGTAAAAATTTAAAATTGAGCATCAATACTTTTCATATATTCTTCGTAGTAACTATGTAAAGTTTCAATCTCTAAAAACACAAAAGAAAGTCTCTGGTGAATCGGATAACCTTTCAATCAGTTCCTTGACGGCATCAATTATATTTTCCTGCGATTCGTAGTGAATACTCTGCATCCTCTGGATTCACAAATCGAAACAAAAGAAAGTCACATGGATCAGATCAGGACTATCGAATTGGTGGCTAAATTCTTGGATGTGTTTTCAGGCCTGAAAATTAATCACAACACGCGATCTGTGAACAAGAACATTGCCATTATGCAGCGAATTTCTCGATTTCAGTTCCTAAGTCGTGGCCTGGTCGAGATATATAACTCCTGTGGCAACCATATTGTTGTGTACCACTTCCTAGTCACTATGCTCTGCAACACCAATGTAATTGAAGCAAAATGACAAACCCTGGCTAAACAATCGAACACCCTCTGTTAAGCTGCACTGCGCTCTGAGGTGGATTTTTTTTAGAAATAGTTCAACCAATAGATTTCAATTGCGCTGACTGCTGCTTCATTTTTTTGAGTTAAATCTAAAGATATAAGATTCACCGCGGAACCACCCAACATCAAACCTAATGATCATCACCCAGTACCCAGTTACTATAGTCGCTTTTAGCTCATTAGTGAGTCTGTGTGGTATCAAACGTTCAGAAATCTTTGGGAGGCTGAGCTGATTATGCAAAATAGTGATTGTCATGCTATATGTGATAAACTCCAATTAGATTTAGATAGCCACCTCTAAATGTGCCACAGTCGCGATATAAATAACATACTCTTTCAAAGTGACATCTACATATAGTCCAGAGCGAGCCTCGTCTTCTAGAGAGCATTGGCCACGTCGAAACTCTGCAAACCACTGAATCATATTATGGGTACTCTCAAATTATCGATATAAGTAGGAACTTTGTCTTACAGTTTAGAAATTGTATCTTTAGACTCCCATTTAACTTCCCAAAAGTAAATTTCCAGTAAACAAAATTGTGACATATACACATAGGAAGTGAACTAATAAAAGTATTTAAATGGTAAATTGTATTTAAATAAATTGAATTGAATTAAAATATATTAAAAAGTGCATATTAACATTTACATGATTAACATTTACATTATTAAGGTTCATTATCATTTTATATTAACTAACAAATCAAAAAAACTTTTTTTTAAAAACAATGCTTTATTCAAATAAAAATCCCTTAAAATCGATAGAAAATTCGCAATTTTCAACAATTTATTCGATTTGGAGTCGATATTTCGGGTTCAAGGCTCGAACTATTTGTCCGATCAAACGGGTTGTTGTGAAGAAATCATCGGCTGAATTTAGGAGAGCATTTTAATATGTGTTTCAGTGCAGCTCAACTGTGCGGCCACAATGGAATTACAAACTAATGGTCTAACTCGAAAATTTTTGATTGAATAATTTGAAGCCAATTCCTGATTTGGATAGTGCTATTTCATCCTTAAACTATCAAAAATTTGTTTTTCAACACGAGAAAAGTATAAAAAAGAGTAGAATAACCCGATTCCAGAAAAGAAATATTTTTGAACATTCCTCATGACAAACATATAACCAAATAAATTATAATTAATAAGGAACCCTAAATGTATTTATTACAAAAAATAGCAAATATTCATAAAGATATGAATTTATTAGTTTTCTATTTAATTGAAAAATGGAGATCATTTGGGGATAATAGCAACTTTGTTTTGGTGGAAAAAATTATTAATTAATTAATCAGATAGTAAATTTTAATTGATTCGTGCATTGTCATCGAAATTACAAATTAGGGGAAAATTTCAACTCAATCGAACTATGGAAATAGGTGAAAAATATTTTTAACGTTTTTATTTTGTTATATATACAAACGATTGTATATCGGGCGAAATCATAAATTAAATTTAACTATGTAATTGCGCACTATTATTTCTATATTTTTATAAACTATACTGTTGTAATTTTGTCGTTCATGTTTAATTTTTTTACATTTAAATACAACTTTGGATTGAAAATGCATATTTTTTCATATTTTCTCTTGATACATAAAATATAATTAAAAAATAATTTGTTATAGTCGCAGTTTTCGTTTTGTAACAACGTAAAAAACAGCAGCAAGAGTTTGACATTCATATATGAATTATTTGTGCCGCTCCTAATAATCTCTTATAAATTATAAATAAAAATTATGTACTTGTTTTCATAAAATATCGTAAAAGATAAATTGTTACAGTATAATTGTATAATAATTAGAAAAAACTTTTGTTTGAAGAGTTTAGTAGACTTAATAACAAGCATAATAAGTATATTTACACATTTTTATAAATTTCTATTTTTTAGTTTAGATAGGAATTCCCGCCATAGAATAATTTAGATCTGACACTGTCTCGCAGTTACATAACGAAAATTCAAATTTAGATGATTACGAGTATTTATAAGATGCAATTGATATTGTCCGTAAATTTATTTACGAAATGAATTTCCATTTATCTTTTAACTTTTTAACGATGAAGTTATTCATTACATAATGGAATCTTGTAAATGATTTTATTTGGTATTAAGATAATGCCAGACAATACGCAGTGAAAAGTAGCAAATTATTTCACAGAAAATGGTACTAAACGTTTGCCTAAACCTTAGACTAAATGTAGAATATAGACATAGTTTCTTCAAAAATTAATAATTTTTCCTTTTTATTTATCATTATTCTGTTTTATTAATAAATTTTTATTGTTACAACTTTCATAATTTCGTTCTTTTCGAGTTATAAAATGTATTTTAAATTAAATTAATTTAAAGCAATTTAAAAAATATTTATTTTATGTGTAAATTATCAAAAAGTTAAATGCTTATTTAATTTAGAGCATGAATGTTTATCATTTATGAAGAATTATAAAGGTTAAAATTGTATATCTACTTGTACCTTAATAATTATCAAACTATATTTTAAAAGTCAATTAGCCAGAGTATTTTAGATAATACATACAGTGGTGGCCAAATATTTAACACCACTTTAAAAATTTTGTTATTTTTTTTTTAATTTTAAGAACGAGAAGTTGACCAACAAAATTTATTATATTAAATGATCAGTAAATCATTTAGACGTACCTAGTAAGCGTTTACACAGATTGAGTTGAATCAATAGTGAGTTGGACAACCCTTGGTGGCAATCACCGCACGGATGCGGTCAGACATTGAATTTACCAAATTTTTGCACCGCCGCTGAGAAATCTTTTCCGTCCAAACTACTTTGACTTTAGCTTTAAGATCGTTCATATTTGCAAGCAGTGTGATGAAGAGACATCTTGGTCATGAAATAATGACTGGATCGGCACTATAAGCCACGTATGTGCACACACACCCATGGCACCTTATAATCTTTATTTTTGAATAACATAACATAACAGCATGTGATTGGCTAATATGTACATATGTGTATCCAGTACATGTAAAACTTTTTTAGACCCTCACGGTTGCATTAGTCATTGAAACTAATATCCAATGGGTCGTGCAGAGCTAATACCACCTACCAACGCATGAAGTTGGACCATTGAGGTTTATGCCCCTTAAAATCAACATGACAGCTATTATCTATCGCCTCACGCTGCGAGAAAACCTTCCGGAAGCACTGTTACACCAGGAATGCACTATATTTCAGTAAGATGGCGACATAATGCAGACCGCCAAGCATGTAGGCCAATAGTTTCATCAAGAGGGTGAAACGCTTCTTGTTCTATGGCCAGGGAACTCTCCAGATCTTGGGCATGATAAACAGGCATAAGAACCAAATCAATATTGCGTCTTTTCAAAACGTTTTGGAATATGGAAGACACAAATTGTTTTCTATTGTCACAAACGTCTAGAATCAGATATCAAAAGTACTTGAAAGTAGTTTGCAAAGCTAGCATGACAGATTGAGTCGTGATGTTGGTCAGAACATGAATTTTCATGAAATTAGAGAAGGAATCAATGACTATTAAAAATGACTTCTCTTTGTAAAAAAATATATCGAGATGTAGTAGCTCAAAGAATTTATGGCACTCAGGCCAAGAAGATAAACAGCGATTCTCTTTTGATGATTGTGAACGAATTCAGGGTTCACAATTAAGAACTAGTTTTTGCACATCAGCATCCGTTTTAGGCCACCATATAAATTGTCTGAAAGGCTGCCTCATGCGGACAATTCCAGAATGAAAACCGTGAAAACAGCAAGCACTCGTTGTGAGAGAAGGTGGTACTACCAACTTATGACCACAGAACAAATATCCATTATTTACTGAATATTCCTGTCTGTCACAAGTATAGTGTAGTAAATCATTTTCTTCCACCTTTCCGGTAGCTTCATTATTCCTGATTCATAAAAACCTTTGCCTTTGTCAGCAAAAAAGCCGTCTAGGAACGATTTGATGTCATCATCACTGGCGAATGTTTTGCTGTTTAAGGAATTCTGCAGTGATCTAAATAAGTAAAAATTCGATGGGGCCAAGTCTGGAGAATACGTTGGGTGCGGCAAAATCTTCCAACCCAGTGATAAGAGTTTCTGGCGAGTGGT
The DNA here is from genome assembly GCA_001938485.1 of Girardia tigrina. Classification (NCBI taxonomy): domain Eukaryota; kingdom Metazoa; phylum Platyhelminthes; order Tricladida; family Dugesiidae; genus Girardia; species Girardia tigrina. Next base: position 34,105 of record MQRK01246564.1, read on the forward strand.
CAAACTTGTATTCGGTCTTGCGTTATCATGCTGAATTACAACTCCTTTTCGATTTGCCAATTCAGGACGTTCCTGTTGAATTGAATGAGCCAATTTCTCCAGCTGACCCCAATATCTATCTGAATTGATAGTTTCATTCCTCGGAAGGAGTTCAAAAAACACAATTCCTTTAAAATCCCACCAGACGAAAAGCATAACCTTCTTTTGGTGAATTTCTGCTTTTGGGATCGTTTTGGCAGGCTCACTCTTCGGAATGATTTTGGGCCATCCATGTTGATCCCATCGAATAAATTTATATAGAACCGACGTTTTTGTAACCTTTTGAATTTCTGGGAATAATGATATTTGGTCTTCCTGTAATAAGTGTGCCACTGTTACCTCATCTGGAGCCACCTCATCTTACAGAGCTGGAAGACGACTAAACGCATTAAATTACCAATACTTGAAAATCTTGATTATGGTTTCCATAAACTAAATTGACCAATCCAACACTAAGCAATTGCAACGGAGAGCCATTGTAGCATGAAACTTTGGGTGTTTTATTGGGAGGTTTTATTATCAACTCAGGTACATAACTTGTGGGAATGATTGTTACTTGCGAGCCCGTATCAATCAGAAATTCCAACGGGTTACCAATCACCAACAGAGTCCGTTTGTATTCACCGCCATTGATCGCAGCAATGCAATGTAAAGTGTCATCTGATTCCATAGACAACGTCTTTACCGATTTTGCTTTGCACACAGATGAATTGTGACCCAATTTGTTTCAGTTGTGACATTTGAAGTTCTTGTGTTTGCATTATTTATATGGATGACCTTTTTGCCACATGAATAGCACAAATAATTGTTTTTTGGCGAGGAAGGCTCAGAGCTCCTGATCATGTTTCTTTCATCATGTCTGGCATTAATCTTCGCTATCAATCCCGACCCAGGATCTGTGCTCGAAGAATTAATAGAAACTGCTGTTGATGTAATAAAGCCGATTGCATTGCTGCTTCTAAGGTTAAGTCAGATTATAGTAGCAGCTTCTTTTGAAGTGTTATATCTCGAAGATCATTTATGAACTGGGTCAACAACAATTCATTTAGAAGTGTTCCAAATTCCCAAGCTCATGCATTTTTACGCAAATGAGCATGATAATCTTGAATGGTTAACTCCATTTGTCGGCTGTTGAAGAATTTATACCTCTCATGATGAAGTGTTGATTTTGGTCGTAGATGATTTAACAATATGTCACGTAAATTGTAGTCCTTGTCCTTCTCAAATGAAAATATGATTTTTGTCAATGAGGGAACACGGAGAAAGCAAATTGTTCAACAGTGCATAACAATCCGTGCCGCAGCTTGTCAGAAAAACTCATTTCAAATTACTATCTTTGTAGTGAACATTGACAATAAACTGAAAATGCTTCAACCATTGTACAGCTGCTGAAAACTCCAATTTGATGGGTTGGATAACATGAGCCATTTGATTTGTAGAAACATAAAGACTTTGACTGGAATAGAAATAGTATAGTCGAATAGTAGATGCAGTAGATTGGATCTAAAAGATTCTCGTCGCCATGTTAAGTCAATAAATCAGTTTAGCTATTTTGTTAAAATTTACGCAGTTGATATTTATTTAAACAGACCATATTTATAACATAACAATACATAGCATATAAGTTTTTCTCATATAATATTGAATTTGAATTTTTTCTAACTAAATTATTTGGTAAGATTAAATTTTAACTAACCCCTCATACTCCAAATATAAACAAACTAAACAAACCTATTTTATGAATTTCTAACGAATTGTCATCCTTGTCATACTTCTTCAATAATTTCGTCAATGTATTATTAGAGAGATTATAAAAGAAAAATTGAAATCCTGTTTGAGGAGCAACCAAAAGAACACTCGGTACAAGGCCACGAAAAAGACCGCGAAGACCTTCATTTTTACTAATCATAACAATAGCTGATAAAAGAGACCTAAATTAAATAATAATTAAAACATTAATAATAAATGATATTTGGAATCATAAATGTATTTTTACAACTTCGAAATTAACTATAGTAAACCTTTGTGAAGTATCAATATTAAATTTAAAAAAAATATTTCAAATTAAAAATCTAAAATAATATACATAAAAAGCTTAATCTATTGCTATCATTTTAAGATATAAATTATCTATTGGTCATCACCAAAAAGTCATTGCGTTTTTTACTAAAATATTTATTATCAAAAAATGACATGGATGCACAAATATTTTTACACGATATACTGTCCATTATTTTCAATCACTTTCTTCCACCTTTCCGGTAGCTTCATTATTCCTGATTCATGAAAACCTTTGCCTTTGTCAGCAAAAAAACCATCTAGGAACGATTTGATGTCATCATCACTGGCGAATGTTTTGCTGTTTAAGGAATTCTGCAGTGATCTAAATAAGTGAAAATCCGATGGGGCCAAGTCTGGAGAATACGTTGGGTGTGACAAAATCTTCCAACCCAGTGATAAGAGTTTCTGGCGAGTGGTCAAACTTGTATTCGGTCTTGCGTTATCATGCTGAATTACAACTCCTTTTCGATTTGCCAATTCAGGACGTTTCTATTGAATTGAATAAGCTAATTTCTCCAGCTGACCATAATATCTGTCTGAATTGATGGTTTCATTCCTCGGAAGGAGTTCAAAAAAAACAATTCCTTTAAAATCCCACCATACGGAAAGCATAACCTTCTTTTGGTGAATTTCTGCTTTTGGGATCGTTTTGGCAGGCTCACCACGTTTTGTCCATGATCGTTGGCGTTGCACATTGTTGTAAACAATCCTTTTTTCGTCACCCGTAATCAAGTGCTTCAAAAATGGATCACTTTGTTCTCGCTTCAAAAGGAAATCACAAATGTCTATACGTTTCACCAAATGAATTTCTTTCAGTTCATGTGTAACCACATATCGAGTTTACTGACGAATCCAAGTTTCTTTAAATGACTTCCAACACTTGACTTTGATATTTCCAGTCTCTGCAACTTCTGTTGTCGTCATATGTGGATTAGATTTGATCAGTGCTGTTATTTTGTTCCCATCAACTTCAACTGGTCAACTGGAGCGTGGTGCATCTTTCAGATGAAATTTTTCAGAACGAAATTTAGAAAACCAGTATTGACACTGTCGAAGTTTTAAGGAGTCACTACCATATACAAAATATATATTCTTATGAACTTGCACAGCGGTTTTCCCTTTGCGAGAATAATGCAACAAAACATGACGAATATGAACATTTTGATTTTCCATTTCGAATTGACGGTAAAGTAATAAATTAAAACAAAATCAATTAATATTTTGTATAAACATAGTCTGAAAATTAAGGTTTCAGAATATATAATTGAATTTAAATTTTATCACATCGTTTTATATTTTCAAGCTTTTTATTAGGACGTTCTGAAAAACGCAATGACTTTTTGGCCAACCCAATAATATTTGAAAAAGTAGAAAATAACAAATTGATAAACAAATATTACCCAATTTAAATATAGAACCATATATTATTATTCTGAAAAAAATACAATTATTGCTTCAAAAAATATTAGCATGTTATCATGACCATTATAAATAATATCGATTAATGGGTAAACATTTTTGAAGTATCTAAATAATATTTAATATACAAAATGTTAAATATGTTGGTGTACCCTGAATATTAAATATATTGATCTCTCTGTGTAATATTTAAACAATTAATATCTAAAGTTTTGTCCCGTGTCTGTCAGATGAGAAAAGTTTAAAATAATAATAATAACAATAAAATGATGATAATTAACGCAAATAACAAGGATGTAAGAAATCTGATACATCAAAAATCTTTTAATTTATAAACTTTCATTTTATACATATTAAATGAGATAAAATAGTTAACTTAAAAAGTATATTATTAATATCAATTTAATTAAGATTAAAAAAAAACAAAATCACAAAAATAGAAATTAAAATTAAAGAGCTTCACAAAACATGAATAAAAGTACTTGGGAATTTTCTTTGATGTTTGTAAGAAAAGAAAGGCAAAGATATGATTGTATTGTTAGAAAATTTTTTTGCAGCTACACAGGTATTATTTTTAAGAGAATAAAATTCAATAGTTTATGATAAATTTCCTAAAATAAATGAAAACCTGATATAAAGATTCTCTAAAACAAGTTTATTTGTTTAAGATATGAAATACTGTCATATGTTTCGTGATTTTGTTGCATTTATCTATATTTTCTTCTTAGGTACAACTCAATAAATTAAGAAAAAATATAAAATAAGAAAATCAGTAGGAACTACATATTCAAATATTGAAACTCAAGAAATTTCGTAAACAACTTTATAAAATAATCATTTCACATACATCAATTTAAATTCATAAGAATACAAAATATGGTACTTAACTTCAAAATTGTTTATTTTAAAACAAATTTATAATCAAAAAGTAAATATCATTTTGTATCACTTTACCTCAGCATTACTTTGTAAAAAATAAACCGTTTAAAACGAATTAACAATTGAAATAACACCAATATTAACAATAAGTATTGAAAATATATCATTTGGTAAATATCGCGAAATACTTTTCGCGTGTCAAATGCACTAAGTAAAAGTCCATTGTGATAAGAGTATATTATAAATTCGTCCATTTTGTCATTTACATTTTCTATCAGAATTTCTTATAATAAAATAAATATTCATAAATACATTGTCCGTACAGTCGACTGGCTTAACGGTTACTAGTTATATTAAGTTATGAAATCAAATAATTTGGAATATGGCGATAGACGCATAAACAAACATTTGTTTATCACTTCGATTTCTATTATGTATAGAACTTTACAATATAAACTATATTATATCAAAGACTTTTAAAAGTGCAATTGTAACGACTTAATTACAGAAAATGAAAAGAAATCTCTCTAAGCATTGATTCTCAGAAAAGAATCAGAAGAACCATTATCAACTTTTGATAAATAAAATACAATTTTCAATTTCATTAGTAATAAATTTTGAGTTTTGCTTTTCGAAATGTATCAAAAACGTTTAACTAAATCCTTCTAAAACGAAGGATCAAAACCTTGATGATTATGATAAGAATCAGAATATTAAACCAGTACAGTTTTCTTAATTAAACAGATTTTAGCTCTTGTCATAAAACATATCATCTGTCATCCAGATTTATCACTCGGAATTAATGGTTCTTAAAAAAATATTCCACAAATAATAAATAAAATAATGAAATCTCCCAATGTTATCATCTCTTGAACAGACTGATAATTTATCAGAGACGAAATTAAAAATTATCGAGCGTTTATTCAGTAGTTTTCTCTAAATATAATTCTAACTGTTACTTCTGTAAAAGCGTATTGATCTATGCAAATTTAGTGATTTTTCTTAACTAACATAATGAGTTTGATAAACACAGTTGAACGCGAATATTCAGTTTATTGACTTATAGCACATCACAAGTTATACAATACCTGGTTCTTGGCGCCATTCGACTGGCGCGTTAATTGCAAGATTTGAAAACAATTAAATTTCGCAACAAGTTAGGAAAGTAAATTAATTTTGAAATGAAAAAAATATATGTAAAGCATTTGAGAAAAGTTATGTTCGGATTGAACGAAAAAAACTGTTTAAAAACTAATTCTAATATTTTTGGGGCAATGATTAACCAAAATAAAATCAAATTAACTTTTTTTAAAATTAATTAAACATCTTTTTAATTGCGATCAATAAAATTACTTATATATTTTTTAATATTTAACCCTTAAATGCATGATTTTTTCCTTTTTAAATACAATAAATGTATTTGAAAGTGTTGCGCCAAGCTGTCAAATTTTGACAGTTTAAAAAGTGAACTGTCATATCATGAAAGTTTGCGTTCAAAAACTAAGATAGATATTTTTAGCACCTACTAAAAGTACAAAAACTGTGTGTGAATTACCGTTTAGAAATTATATAAGGAAGGAAACACTGATGTACATATACATCATCATGCATTAAAGGGTTAAGTGTTAAATTTAGATAAAGATAGATTTAGATTTAAATAATTTGAATTATTATGAATCTATTTGAAAGATATTTATGAATGAAAGATATATTACGGATTGTTCAAAGGATGATCCTAATTATATTTCTAATAAAAGTAATAACTGAAGTGTGAGTTCCATTAATATGGCGACTCCACACCAAGCGACTCCGAATATCAAAGGTCCAGTGACATTTGATGAATAAGAGACTAAATTAGATGAATTCATGAGACTTTTCAACAGGTATATATACACTATTTTCTGGATATAATACAAAATCGGATATAGTAAAATTATTTCGTGGCAGCAGCATTTGAGTGCAGAAATGTTTGTACTTTTAATCGGTTAATATAAATCGGTTATAATAAAAAATTGGTTATTAAAAAATATTTTTCGATCCACTGAAGCAAAAATAAACATAATTGCAATCGGCTATAATAAAATTTGCTGTGTGCATGTCGCTTGTTATGCTTTTAATTATGTTAAAATTTTAAAAACAATCTAAGTGTAAGAAAGCAAAATGCAAGGCGGTTACAATAATATTTATTTCGAATACAAAAAACTACCGTGACGAATCACTCTTTAAGTGCTACATAAAATCCGCCTCTATCTGAGCATTTCTCCTCTGCAGATGATTTCAGAAATTTAGACAATTAGCGATTTTCTGTCACCACCAAGACATTCAATGGTAAAATGCAAACTACACTTTATAGTTTTGTAACACACCACTGATTTACACTTTTTACTCAATTTTGTGTCACATCTAAGTGTTGTCCTCTAATGTTTACAAATAAAATGTACGATATGCCACTTAGTGTTTTGGTTTGATTAAAAGGCGATTATTGAAATAGGGACAGCTAGTCGATAGAGTTGTGTGTTTAAATGTTATTTTAGAGAGTAGCTCTTAACTACGTACTGCATTGTACGTTCCACCTTTATGAAATCGGTTATCATAAAATCCGGTTATAATAATTTTTTTCTGGCAAAAGGCGCTTTATTATATCCGGAAGTTACTGTATATATAATATATATACAGTAACTTCCAGATATAATAAAGCGCTTTTGCCAGAAAAAATTATTATAACCGGATTTTATAATAACCGATTTCGTAAAGGTGGAACGTCCTCTAAAGGTGGAAAAAGTCATCTAGAGATAAGAAAAAATAAAAAATACTTTAATTATTAAATTAATTAAATAATTAAAGTATTTTTTATTTTTTCTTATCTCTAGAGGACTTTTTCAAATAATTATTCCTTAAAACATTAAATACATGTCACTTTAACATCAATATAAATATTTGATTTTTGTGGTAATTTGATTAATATGTGGTTAACGAAGAGTAGAAATATTTATATGTTTGACGAATTTTAGAATTAAAACTTTCCACTCTATAATTTGCTAAGATTATCCTTCTTTCTTTTTATTTCCACGCTATTGCATAGAACTCATGTATCCCCTCCTGCTTTGATTTGACAAAAAATGTCTTTTTTTAAATATGAAAGAAGAGAAATAGCGAAATTCAGTGAATTTTCAAAACTTAGTCTCTTAGCCATTTCATTAATGGTAAATCCATGATTATAATTCACTAAAAAGGTTTATATTTTTACTAAGTTATTTAATAAAATGATATTTTTTTTAAAAAAAATTCTAGGTTAAAGTGATTAATTTCTAAAAGTTATTTTATTAAAATACCTTTTAGAAATAAAACTATCATGTTTTACAATATAAAGGAGCGATTTTTTCATGTTGACCGCTCTTTCTATGAAAACGAAGATACGTTCAGAGAAAGGTATTGATTGAAATAAATACGTTCTAATGAACAATTATATTTTGATTTTGTTTTGATTTTGCCGTGGGTGCACTCAATTATGCACAAGCATATGGCTTGGGTTTGCATATTTTTTGAGTGTCTCAGTAGGCAAGAAACCTGGTGGCACCTATCTCCTCTCCAGGTATAGATGGTCATTCGCTCCAAGGAGTTCATCCGCCCTTTGCTAGGTTTTGTTTTTCATCCTGCTAGTTGTCCACACACCTCTTCACCCAGGTTGCTCTGCGTGAGGGAGCCAGTTTAGTCGCCAACTATTCGACCATGGGACAGGTATTATAGGTTTACATGATACCTGTAGCAGACAGATTGCCTGACCTGACCTGACTTTTTTTCCAATATCGAATTTTCCAGATCGTACGAGCCGCCAATAAATACAATATCATTGCATTTTTAGTAAACACGATTTAGTTTACTTTTTATCCATAATCGATTTTTTTGATCAGAACTAATAATGATCCTTTCGCAGGTCCACTTACCGAAACTTTGTTACGACTTTAACTGCTTCTAAATGATCAAGTTTGAGTGTCTTTTCCCGGACATAGAAATGCTGCCATTTCTTAGACTTGAATCCAACAATCTCACCAAACCATTCAATCAAACTTAGCATATTATTAAAATAAATAGCAAAAAATACTGTTGGGTATTTAGTTCGAATTGAATCTGAACACAAAGATCAGAAGGATTTTTATTGGGTGTTCGACGCTCAATTAACTGACCCAACGTTTATTCACGATGAACTCTTGACTCCAGTAA
>MQRK01246571.1:0-19960 GCA_001938485.1 Girardia tigrina
AATAAATCATTATTTGTCGTTGCTGGAACTACAAGCTATCCGAACAAGTATGGATCTTAAAATGATATTGGCTGTTATTCCCCGATTCGACGGAAAATCGACTCCAATTAGAGAATGGAGAACGAAATTCGAAATCATTGCCGGATGTCAAGGAATTTCCGATCCCAAAGAGTTGGCTAAAATCTTGCCGTTATTCTTCGAGGGAGCGGTATTCAAAATCTACGAAAATATTGATGAGAAGCAAAAAAGCTACGATTATGTAATGGCAGTAAAGTGCGAGCCTCGGAGAGTAAGTTTGCGGTGGTAATCGGTGATGTTAAATGCATTACGTGGGGTTTGATTGTTGATAAATTGCTGTCGTGGTTTAACGCCATCGTTGATCTCGACGTAATCCAACAGCTGAGGGGTGTGATAATTGATGAAGAAGCGATTTTTGGTTGTGAGAAAATGGATTGCGTTGCAATTGATGATTGTGATAGAAAAAGGGCCGACCGATTAAAAATTACGGAAAAGAATTTCGAGGTATCTTTCGGTGTTTGAGGCTGAAATGGAAATGGTCAATAGGGGAGGATCCCAAATTTGATTATCGGGATGGAAGTTGCAATGTTAGTAAATCCGTCAAAGAAAGGATTTGTAATATTGTATGATGAACAGAGATTCGGGCCTCATAAGTGCACCATTGCAAAATTTCCGGTTGTTCAGGTAAACAAAGACAAGATCAGACCTGTTTTCGATTTTCGACATATTAATGAGTATGTAGATGTGTATAGTGGCAACAGTGCAGTTTGCTGCGAGAAGCTCCGGAAGTGGAGAAAAAAAGTCTGGTAAGTGCGAAATGTTAGACTTATAGGACGCGTACAAGGGTTCGTTGAGAATGAGATTTTACCGTATCAAACAGTGTTATATAACAACAAGAAGTATGCATTAACTAGAATGGGCTTCGGGTTGAATGTGGGCCAAACTTTTATGACAAAAAATGTAGAGAAGGTGCTGTCAATGAATTCCAAGATCAATCATTTCCAAGATCAATTCCAAATCAAAAATTTGACAAATCATCCTTCAGTGTAACCGATGTCAATCTATCGATCCAGCACCTGTTCGATGGGAAAAAGGAGTTTGGATGTCGCTGAAACTTGGAAAAGAATAGTAGTTGATGTCACAAAGTTCGAGGAGTCCAGGTACCGCACCATCATTGACTGTGGGCCGTTGCGATTTGCAATTTGGAGACTCATCAGAGACGAGAAATTTATTTTGCGAACATGAAGCTCCTGCCAAGTTATTAGCAGCTAATTATTCGTCTTTCCATTCCGAAGCTTTTACTGCTGAGATTATAAGAATTTTCCATAATAAAAGTCAAAAAAATAGATAATTTTTATTTTTATGACACAATCAAAAAATGCGCTACTAAAATTAATTACACTGATTGATTTAAACAATCTCAGGAGTTTTTATATATTCAGGATCCTTTGATATATATGATATTGCTATAAATAATTATATGTATTTTAATTTATAAATATATAGTTATTAATTGTTCTCACACCTCCCTGCTTTAAAAGGCTTTAGCCATTCTATATTTCTATAGATTACTCGTCCGGTTTTATTTTTCAGTTCAAAGCTTCTATCATGTATTCTGCGACTAATTTTTAATGGTCCTTTATATCTATCAGATCCTTTCTGGCGATTTTCAACTTTAACTAACACTAAATCTCCCTCCTTAAATTCACGTTTCTGTGCTTCAACTGGTGATGCGTTTGACTCAAGCATTTTAACATGTTCAATAATTTTCCTGTTATTCAATTCATAGTGACGTGATCCATCTAATGTTATAAGCTTCCCGATAATAACTTCGGCCGGACTAAACCCAGTTGAACATTTTCTTGAAGCGTTTATGCTAAATTCAATCTCTGGTAAAATATACACCCATTTTTTTTCTTCCTTCATTCTTTAAGGATGCATTCAAGAGATCCCGGATGGTGCGGAATTGGCACTCTATAATCCCATTTGTATTGTGATGGTAAGGACTTGAATATTGTATGTCAATTAACATGGATTTTGTAAATTCAAGAAACGAGCGCGACTCGAAAACCTTTCCTCCTTCCACATGAATGCAAGCCGGAGCTCCGATCCTAAATATCCATTTTCGTAATATTGTCTGTATCGTTGTAGTCTCATCTTGATTACTGACAGCTGTTAAACTAATATATCTACTAAATCTATCTATGATTCCTAAGATATATTTCTTTCCTTTTATTATCGGCATCGGTCCGCAAAAATCAATATAAATGTTATCAAACGGTCTTTTCGATGTAAGAGTCTTTGTTTCTTCTTTAGTTATTCCTGTGTAAGTTTTCGCTGTCTGACAAGCAATGCAGCTTTCTGTTTCTATTTTAACTTGTTCCATGAAATCTTCCATATCATATTCATTTCGCATAAATGAATACGTTTTCATAAATCCAGCATGACATAAGTATCTATGGAAAAAGATTATACAAGCATGTCGTTCACTTTTTGGAATCCAAATCTTGTCATTTAGGGTTCTAACACATCCTTTGAATAATTTGAATGTTTGACAAGTATTGTTCTTTATTTGTTCAATAATTTCCATAATTTCCGTGCTCTTCTGTTGCCATGGTGTGGGAGACCTCTCTTCACCTATTGCTAACATTCTCACTTTCTGTTTTGATAATTTTGGCTGCTCGTGTTGAATCATACACTGTGAACATACTGTACATTCATTCCGAGACAACGCATCTGCATTTTGATGTATTTCTCCTTTTCTATATTCTAATTTCATATCTAGACTGCTTAAATAATTCATCCAGTTTTGAAATTGTGGAGTAATTGCTTTTTTTGTTGTCATCATAAAAACAATTGCCTTGTGATCCGGTCTCAGTTTAAAATGTGCACCGTAAAGATAATGTTTAAAATGTTGAGTAAAATGAAATATTGCTAACAATTCTTTCCTTGTTATACAATAACCTATTTCATGTTTCGACATCGACCTTGATCCATACGTTATGACTCGCTCTTCACTTTTGTCATCTAACTGACACAGAACCGCACCAATTGTATCGAAAGATGCATCTGTATCTAAAATAATTTGCTTTTTAAAATTTGGATAGCATAGTACAGGGGCAGTTGTCATGGCTGTTTTTAACTTTTTAAAAGCCTCTGAATGAGATACGTTCCAATAAAGTCTATCTTTAGAACTTCCACACATTGCTTCCAACGGTTTTGCTAGTTTTGAATAATCTACAATGAACTTCCTATAATAATTACACAGTCCTAAAAAACTGCGCAATTTTTTAACACATTTTGGTTGTTCAAAATCTATTATTGTCTGGATTTTCTCCGGATCCGTTTTGATTCCTTCTCTATTTACAATATGTCCAAGAAAACGCATCTCCTTCTGGAAAAATTTACATTTTTTTCTGAGTTAATTCTTAGGTCTGCTGATTGAATTCTCGAAAATAACCGGTCCAATCTTTTTAAATGCTCGTCTTCTGTTTCTGAAAAAATCAACACGTCGTCGAGATATACCACTGCCTCTTTCCATAGCATATCCTTCAATATTTCATTCATTAATTTTTGGAAAGTAGCCGGTACTGCTGCTATGCCGAATGGCATTCTTGTAAAACAAAATTGTCCGGTCCTTGTAGAAAAAGCCGTTTTCATCTTTGAAGATTTTTCCAACTCAACCTGGTAATATGCATTACTTAGATCTATGGAACTAAACCACTTCATTCCAATTAAAGAATCCAACATCTCATCAACATTTGGAATAGGGAAAGCTGGTCTTTCAGTTACTTAATTTAGGAGCCGAAAATCTAAACACAAACGGATTTTTTTTTCTCCTTTTTCCACACACAAACCATTGGTGTGTTCCAAGGGGAAGAACATTTTTCTATTATTCCATGTCTTTCTAAATTCAATATTGCTTTCTCGATGTGATGTTCCAAATGTGCCGGCTGTCTACGCGGCTTCTGTAAAATTGGCTCACTAGATGTTTTTATTTCATGCCTGGTTAATGTAGTTTTCCCGATATCCCATTTTCCAGCCATAAAAATGTTCTTGTACTTATCTATACATCTATATAAATATGTACCATCATGTAGATTTAATGTTTCTTTGGCTTTCAAAAATCTGTCTTTGTCAGTATAAATAAGTTTATCGATATATGGATCTAAAGCACATATTTCCGCACACACTATATCAGGTGTAAATGATTCTTGTTTTATATTTTTGGCATCAAATCGCTACCTTAAATCGAGACCTAAAGATCGAATTAATTCAATTCCGAAGATTATAGATGGAAAAACTGTTTTCGCAATATAAAAGACTGGATATAGTGTTAAATTTTGAAATTTTACCTGAATTTGACATGTACCACTCATCTCCATCCCACTGCCATTTGCACATACTACTGATGTTACGGTGTGCTTACTCATCGGTACTTTTAATTGTTTAATAGTCTTTTCATCTATTACATTAATACGGGCCCCGGTGTCCAATAAACAAATCATTTTGATACCCCCGATAACTGTCAACATACTCGGTCTTCCATTAAAATCTCATTGTCTATTTTACCTTCTGCATCCATAACAAAATCCATTGTCTCCTCAATATAATATTCATTCTGTGTTCTATTACCTATATACTCTTTTGAATTTATTATATTATGACTACTATTTACACTACAAATATTATTTTGATAATTAATATTATTATTAACANNNNTATTATTATAAATATGATTATTAAAATTATTATTACTACATTTACAATTATATATATTACAAATATAAGGATCCTGAATATTATTACCTTTTAATGTATGGCCCCAATCATCTCCTGACGTGACGGAGCCTCGAAGTTTGACGCCTTCTCTGCATCATATCCCGTCGATCGTGTTTCATCAGTTTCGTCAATTCCGGCCATTGGATGTCGATATTGATTTTCTCGTCTGTTATACTGGATCTTGGTGACTGGGTTGTCTTTTTTCGTCTTTCTTGAAGCATTGATATCCGAGGTGACCTTGAGCTCCACACACTGAACATTTTAAATATGGACACTCACTTCTAACGTGTCCAGATCCTCTACATCCAAAACAACTTTTCGAATTTTCCGGACATGTACGACGAATATGTCCCAACTTTTTGCATTCATAATACATCACATTTGAATAATCCATGTTTCCTGTTTGTTGTCTCGAATATCCCGTCATTGTCCGTCTGTTATAGTCATTGGTTTGAATATTTCTTCGTTGATGTTGTTGTTGAAAATTATTTGTGAATGCCGTTCGTTCTTTCAATGTATCGGCATATGTTTTTCGTCTGTAGATATTGGCGACTTCAACTGCTTGGATATCTGTTTTAATAATATCCATCTTCTCCATAACTGCTTTGATTGAATCTTGAGATTTAGCTTCTTGAAGATAAATTTGAGTTTTGACACTGACATCTTCTATACAGTGAGTTAAAAAATATGCCATTAGCTCCGGTTTATTCCATTTGTGACATAAAACTTTATCTACCATCTTCTCAATTTTGTTTACATAAAAATTTGCTGTTTCGGTTCCTTTTCTTTAATTCATGAGCTCCTGCAAATCTTGAATTAATGAAGTTGGACGTTTGAATGCCTTCCGTAACCGATCCGCGAAATTCGTGATTTTCTCATCTACTGCTTCATAAGTAGATATTAAATCTTTGTTGATGAATGCTTTTACGAATAACAATTGAATTCCTTCCTGAATTTGCGAAACTTGAAAGAACCTGTTGCAATCGGTAATGAACTGCTCCAAATCATTGTGTCCATCGAATATTGTTGGCGCCAAATTGTTGATAACATTTGGCGTGGTCGCCATATAAGAATTTTCCATAATAAAAGTCAAAAAAAATAGATAATGTTTATTTTTATGACACAATCAAAAAATGCGCTACTAAAATTAATTACACTGATTGATTTAAACAATCTCAGGAGTTTTTATATATTCAGGATCCTTTGATATAATATGATATTGCTATAAATAATTATATGTATTTTAATTTATAAATATATAGTTATTAATTATTCTCACAGAGATGAAGACCTGGAATATTAATTTCGTGTATCGAGCCGTGAATAGAATGAGTGGGAATGGTATTATCGAAAGGAGCCACCGGACTGTCAAGGCGTTAGCCGCGAGAACTGGAAAAGAGACTCAGGTAGTGGTTGACTGGATGAATAACACTCCCGGGATGAACAATAGGTCACCAGTTGAATTTCTGTATGTGTATAAGCCTCGATTGAAGTTGATCGTTAACTCAACCGATGAAGCAAGTAAGGAAACCTTTTGTTCATCTAAATATATAGTGGAAGAAAAATCTTTGGTGAAACCAAATGAGATCCAGCGTTGTAGTGAAAAATGGACAGAAGGAGTCATCAAAGAAGTGATTAGTCCTCCTAAATTTCTTGTCACCATTCGATTCATTGTTCTAAGATTCGATTCATTGCATTATGTCGCCGACCTCCTACTGCGATCTGAGTTGATTGTCTCGCAGCTGATTGATTCTCCTTTTCGTGCCGACGAATCACCGAGCGAAAATCCAACCACAATTCCAATCGACACGGAATCAGTTTTTCGAGAGCGTCGATCTCCGAAGAGATTTCAGGGGTACATATCATGAGACGATATAGATTGTTACGAATCTGGGGGAGATGTAGAATGAGACATATTATTTTTTTTAATATTCTCGATTTATAATTAAATAAATGTCGTGGAAATAAATCATTGTTTGTCGTTGCTGGAACTACTCATTTTAAATATTTAAACTCCAGTATCTAATTAAAATGCAGTGTAGAAAATTTAAATCTAAGTTAAAATAAAAAAAACTAGTGTTTTTAATTAAATTGTAATAAATAATTAAAGTTTTTATTAAAATAAATAAGTTTTTTTAACAGAATCAAAAATTAATTGTGAAAGTCAATATTAAAATCAAGAATTAAGTTTTAATGTAAAGTTTAAAATACAGAATTAGTTATTTAACAAATAATTAAAACTAAGTATTAACGTAAAAGAAAATCAAATGAATAAATTGTTAAACTTAAGTTTAAATTCAAGAATGAAGTTTTAACGAAAGTTTTCAAAATGAAGAATTATGTTACAAATAAACTAAATGGATGATTAAATTAAAATACAAATAATGGAATTGTAAAATACTAAACAAATGAAAATTTTGTAAATCCTTTGAAAAAGTATTAATAAAATTTTTTTAATTTAAGATAAAATTGTAAACAACACATCTTTCCAATTTATATAAAAAACTTAAAATTCCGAATAAATAATTATTCACAAATTAAAATCGGTATATGTTTATATTTAAAATGTTGATATCAGGTTTATGCAAATTTGGAAATTGAAAATATTGTTCCTCATAAATTTGTTTAAAAATTGTTATATTGTTGCATTGCTAAAAAAATTTGTATCATGAATTCTGATTTTAATCTCGAGCCCCATACTCCCTAAACCCGGTGCGTCATTTTTCATCTCAACTGACTTGATCGGAAAACGAGTTTGAGTTTTAAACCCAAAATATCGACTCCGAATCGATAAAATTTTCGAAAATTAGGATAATTTTATAAATCGATTCATAAAGATTATAAAACTAGTTAAATAATTTTTTTCTTAGAACAACATTTTTCTCTTATCACGAATGAATTAAAAAGAAGAAAATACATTTTTATATGCAATGTGGAAATTCTATACCAAAAACAAAGGGTACAGAAGAAACTAGTTACTGTTACCAGCAAATATAATGGAAAATTCATCTTTTCTATCATTCTTCACAATACTAAAATTATGTATTAAAGTAATTGTTGATTTGTAAATACACCCCACGTTTTTGCTTATAGAATTTCCACAGAATTTCAAAAATACTTTGTAGTCAAGGTCATCACCACCGTTCGCCGTGTCCCAGACAACTTTATTGCTAGAAACCGCGTTCACTCCATGTAGTCGCACTGCCCGTCTCTGCTTTCAACCGGAATCTTAAAACCACATCATCATCGTCGTCTAGGAGATTGATAGGGTCAACAAAGATCTGATCTCAGCACGGAGGAATTTCTGAGGACTCGATCCATGAGCATGGTCGCAGGTGAACGGCACGGTGCATAAGTATGACTCTCAGATAAACCTATTGGTATAGAATTTATCATTTAATTATCAAGAGTTTTTTTCTATTAAGATTTATACGAGCACCTAACACTTATTTTCTTATTTTAGCCCATTCGTGGCACGATAAAAACGTGGTATTTTAGAATCTTTTTATAATTGATAAATCTTGCGATTTGAGATCAATAACAGTTTTCCATAAATTCGTCATTTATTTAAATAATTTACAATAACAATAAAACATTATCGTATATAATTATGATAAAACATCATCTGTTTTATTCTTAGATTTCTGGGGAAAGTTTAGGCTCATTCTTTCAAGCAGTTGCATCGATGGGCGCTGCCGTAGTGCTAGCTCTAGTCTTTTGTTGGCAAATAGCATTAACTGTCTTAGCGTTTGTTCCAATTATCTTCATTGGTGGCATTTTAGAAGTCAAAATCATGCAAGGATTTTCGAATTCTGACAAAGGTGCTCTTGAGGAATCTGGAAAAGTTAAAAAATCTTATTATTATTCTTGTAAAGTAAATCGTTCTTAGATTGCAGTTGAATGTATTGAAAACATTAGAACCGTGTCGAATTTAACTCGTGAATACACTTTTATTGAGAAGTATAAACTGGCTGTTACAAAACTAACTGGGGACGTTTCACGTAAGGGTCACGTTCAAGGATTCTTATATGGATTGACTCAAGCTGCCGTATTTTTTGCTTATGCCGCTGCTTTTATTTTAACAGGTTATCTGTTGAAAAATAACAGGACAGAAATGAAAAACGTTTTTATGTTAGACATTTATTATTATTTATATTTTTCTTATTATTTATTAAAAAACAGTGCTTTTGGTACATTGATTTTTGGCGCCATGAATTTAGGAAAATGTATGGCCATGGCTCCTAATTATGGAAAAGGAAAAAAGGCTGCAGCAAATATGTTTGAATTATTAGACAGAGTACCTTCAATCGATACTGGTTCCAATGAGGGTGTTAAGTTAGATTTAACATCAGCCAAAGGTGAATTTATTCTTTAAATTTCGTTAACAAACTAGTAAATCAAAAAATTATATTTTTTATATCCATGCTTTATTCAGACAAAATTGTACTTTGGCAACACAGTTTTTAAAATTTAAAAAGTTAAGATTTAAAAATTTTAAATTAAAAAAATACAATTAAAATTAATATAAACTACTTATAATTTATAAATAAATATCTTGCAATTAATATTGTTCGGGAACTATGAATTTTCCGTTTTTTTCCCATTTTAGAATCTTAAAAAGTTGTTTTCGATCAAATCTTTACATAATCATTTATTGTCATCGAGAATGAGTAAGTTTGCAAAGTGTGAAGAAAATCGATTGACCTTCAAAAACAGGTTTCTAAATTCCATGGATACTTTAAAATCTCTTTTTTTTGCTGGTGTACCACTCAGAAAACCCACGAGTTTTTAAAAAGAAAAATGTGGTTAAGTCTAAATTACCTGTGGTTTGGAAATCAAACACTAAAGACTGGATGACAAAGTTTTTTTAGGGATTGGTTGCGTGATGTATTTGCACCAAGTGTTCGAAAATATTTTCAGGAAAATAATTTACTAATTAAGTGTCTTCTCATCATGGATAATGCTCCTTCACATCCTCGTAATATTGAAGATGATACGATTGATGAACTTGACTTCATTAAAGTCATGTATCTTCCGTCTAATACAATTCCTTTGTTTCAGCCTATGGATCAAGAAGTGATTGCATATTTTAAGAAATTGTACATGAAAGAATTATTTTCAAAATGTTTTAAAATTACCAATGATACTGACTTAACTCTAAGAGAATTTTAAAAGGAACATTTTAATATCCTTCACTGCATAAATTTTATTGATAAAGCATGGATTGGTGTTAGTTGTCGTACCTTGAACAAGACGTAGAAAAAACTTTGGCCGGATTGTTTGATAGAAATATGTGTTGGCCCTTCTGAAGCCCAGTCCGAAGTTGATGCAGTAGAGGATATTGTGTCAATTGCGAAAAACATGGGTTTAGAAGTAAATAATGCTGATGTAGAGGAGATAGTATTAGACTTAGACGAGAAGTATACCACTGAAGACCTTCAAATACTTTTGTGTGAGATGCAGGAAGTGTTTGAAAAGGACCTGTTATCTGGGGATGAACAAGCAGAATATATCACAAGTGCCACCATTAAAGACATTTGCGATAAGTGGACCGAAGTACTTAAATTTGTTGAAAAGTACCATTCAAACAAATTTGATGTAAACCGAGCAATAAATATTATGAATGATAATGTATTATCATATTTTAAAGAGACTATAAAAAGAAGGAGAATACAAACTACTCTCGATACATTTTTGACGAAAATCTCAGGAGAAAAAGAAACCAAGAGATAAAGAAAAATCGCAGATTAAATTAATGTTGAAGAAGAGTATCCTTTGCAGCAATAAATTATTGACCTAAATAAAACTGTTTCTTTTCAAAAACTGTGTTTTATAAAAATATAAGCATTACGATATTTTTTACACCTTAAATTAAAAATCAATTAATAGTTAAACCTCGATTTAAGAATGATAAAGTTAAAAAAAATCGGTTTACGAACATAAATTTTTTATATTGGAACGAATTAATCGCATTTATTTACATTTCTATTGTAATTGATGCTTCGGTTAACGAACGTTTCGGTTTACGAACACAATCCTGGAACGGATAAAGTTCTTAAACCGAGGTACCACTTTAATGCTAATTTAATTCTTTCCAATGTTGATGAAATCGATATTTCCGATAGTTAAAAATACAATAAACAAGATTTAAATATCTGGTTGATTCCGATTAAGAAATTAATAACAGGTTGATTTTTGGAACATTTGATAATCTCAAACTGTTGGAAATATTACCTCACTTGTTGGACGTTTTGAACTTTCAAAACTGTTCTAAGACTTTTTTTCAATTGTATTAATTTATATAGCAGTTCGTGAGTGACCAATTTGTGTTTATGCATAATTGCAAAAGAAAATTCGAGAATCGTTTATTAAGCTAGTTTTGTGTGACAGCCTTTTAAATACCCATTGAAGGATAAATGTCTAATATGCGGTAAATCTGGTCATTGTTTTAAGGAATGTAGTCTTTTGAAGAACAGCAGTTATCCGAGGCGACGGGCGATTTTATGTGTTTATTATGAAATTCACGACACAATCCAATCCGGGGATGAATTAATTTTACATGATGTTGAACCGGAAAAAATCCAGAGCGATCTCGTGGCTTACATTTCGTCAATGGGATTGGAATAAATGATGAAAGCGAAAATCGGAATGTGGAGGAGCGAGACTAGATGCGGAAGTCAACTGACGGGAGAATGTGGAGTACGATAGAGGTGGAAGGTGTTCGTTTAAATATGTTGTGGGATTCAGGAGCATCGGTTACGGTAATGAGTGAAGACTTTTGGCAAAGATTGGAGAACCGAGACTTTCAGAATCAAGAGTTCGATTAAGCGGTTTACTATTCAATTTAAGTTTACTATGAATAATCGAATGTTCCTTGGAAAATGTTTTAATACTTGAACAATCGAAGACAACATTTTCCTTATATGGAGTATTTATTCTAGAAATAAGCTCATTCTGATTAAGTAAAATAAGTTGTACTTACATTTGTCAGTAATAAATAAAAATGTTTATTAAATGAAGCTTTATTAATTTAAATGTTTATAATTATTTTATTCAATAGGGGAAGTAAAAATGGAAAACGTTCATTTTAGTTATCCATTACGACCGGAAGTTGTGATTTTAAATAACGTTAGCTTGGACATCAATGCCAATAAAACCATCGCTCTTGTCGGTCCTAGTGGATGTGGAAAGTCGACAATTATTCAATTATTGCTTCGATTCTATGACATCTCGAAAGGAATCATAGTAATATATAATTGACCTTGTTTATAGGACATATTATCTTTCTATCAGTATGTTGATCAAACTACAATTACAAGTGCTAATATCAAAAGCTTAAGACTATTGTTCAGCATTGTTTCTCAAGAGCCAACTCTATTTTCATATTCAATCAAGGAAAACATAGCATATGCAAAAGATGGAGAATATACCGAGGCTGAAGTAATAGAAGCTGCAAAAGCATCAAATATTCATGATTTCATAAGTAACCTTCGTGATGTAAGAATGTTTCTGGTACATTTGTGCTTCATAAGGATTTTCAGAAATATGAAACAAAAGTCGGAGAAAAAGGAAGTAATTTTAGTGGGGGACAAAAACAACGAATAGCTATTGCTCGGGCACTTCTACGAAATCCTAAAATTCTTTTACTTGATGAAGCTACATCAGCCCTGGATACTGAGAGTGAAAAGGTTAAGATCTGAATTATAGATAGTTTTTTCCACATAACAATAATATTATTTGTATATTCTCACTCGATTTTTTTGGATTAATTATTTATTTCCTTTGTTATTTTTTACCAGAATTAAAGAAAGCCATTTCTTTAATTTAAATTTTCATTATCCCTCTGATTTCATTATATTCTATTACGTCGTCAAGTATGAAATTTGTAGAATTAAAGTCAAAGTTTATTGATAATTTACAAATAATTTACAAGACAAATGTCATTCATCAAATTTTACACCCATATTATCGACACACTTTTACTATTTGAGTGGCAGCTTGTTGAGGACATTTGATTAAAAGTTTGGTGACAGAGAATCTAAAAATTCATTGAAGGTCATTTTATGGCACCTGCAGGATTCAATTTTTTCCTATCAGGAAGTTGTTCAAATTGAGGAAGAAATCGAAGTCTATTGTGACTAGGTCTGGTGAGTATGGAAGATGATACAGAAGATACAACTCAAGTTCCCCTAGTTTTTCTGCGGTCTTAAGTGAAGTATGTAGTTTTGCATTGTCGAAGAGCAAGATATTCGTAACCCTGTTTACCATACGCGGCTATTTTTCTTCGAGTTTTCTCATTATATTTTCTAATTGGTTACAGTAGACATCTGTTATGATTGACGAACCAGGTTTCATGAAGTCATAATGGAAAACAACTGCGAAAGACTACCAAACATTTACCATCAGCTTCTTTTGATAATTCTTGAACCAATTTGAGACTATCTATTGTAGTAGTAACAATAGTTCGTAGTAAAACTGTATCCGAAAACAGTATCGATGTGTAGCATTGATTTTGATGATGAGGTTTCACGTAGAAACTCGTATATCATAATATTAGGGTGTTGCAAAAGGAATGCAAGTTTTTGATTTTTTTGCATTTACCGCAATATTATACGACTAAAACATGTATGAAGTTATGTAATGTATGATTTTATCAGTCATTCGAAAGCTTAATTTATACTCTTTCAGATATATTTGTCTAAAACTTATTATAATGTTTCTATTTTATTTCGCGAAATTTGCTTCTACGAGTTCAAGCTAGGGTGTAATGCAGCTCAACCCGCTTAATATATCAACGAAATTTGGAGCAAGGGAAGTGTCAAAGAATACACGGTGCAGCGCTGTTATGAAAAGTTTCGCTCTGGCAATACCAGCCTGGAAGATGAGCCTCATGGTAGCCGCCCATCGACGATTGACAATGATGAATTAAAGGAGATGTTGTTCGAGCATTCACAGAAGAGCTTAACGTTTATTCTTTAACCGTCTCTCGGCACTTGAAGCAAATAGGAAAGTCAAAAAAAGCTCGATAAAGGGGTGCCTCACGAATTGAACGATAGTAAAAAATCGTCGTTTTGAGGTGTCTTCCGCGCTTATTCTGCGCAACAAGAACGACCCGTTTCTCGATTGGATTGTAACGTGTGATGAGAAGTGGATTCCCTACAACAATTGATGACGTTCGGCAAAATGGTTGGACCGCGATTAGACTCCTCCCCACTTTCGAAAACCGAAACTACATCAAAAGAAGATTATGGTGACTGTTTGGTGGTTTGCAGTCGGTCTCATCCATCACAGCTTTCTGAATACGGATGAAACGATAACCGCAGAGAAGTACTATCAAAAAATTGACAAAACGCATCACGAGCTCCGACATATGTACCAGAGATTGGTTAATATGAAGGGGTCAATTCTCTTCTACGAGAACGCCCGGCCACACATCGCAAAAGCGACCCTACAAAAGCTAAAGAATTTAGGCTACGAAACTTTGCCTTATTCACCCTACTTACCGGACCTCTTGCCCATCGAACATCATTTTTTCAAGCATATGGACGACGCCAAATATGCCTTTAACGCTTTCATTGTATACAGAACTCAGGAGTTCTACACTAGGGGCATCAATAAACTTGTTTCTCGTTGGCAAAGATTTATTGATTCTGATGGTTTTTATTTCGATAAATAAAGTTTATTCTGTGCTGAGTTATATTTGTTTTAAGTTTAGGTTCAAAGACCTGCATTGCTTTTACAACAACCCAATAGTTCAAATTTCTGCCATTTCCATTTTTAAAATACTGATTATTAAAACAAGGTATCAATAATTTTATTTAAGTTTATTCATGTGTTCAATATTCAAGAACAAAACAACTGAGCAACAAAATATTAAGTCATTGCCAAATTATAACTATTTTATTTTATAGTAATTATTAAGAACACCAACATGGCTTTTCAAACTTTTATTTTCATTACAATTAGAATTGTCTTTTGGACAACTCTCAGCAAAACTCTCGTCATTCGACATCGATCTAAATTGATAATTTTTTATTTATGTTTGTTAATAAACAATTATTCGAACAAATTTTTCATTATTTTCTAATTTTATTTTTAAAATTCAAATTTTGTAGTTTTAGTATTAATTTTTATTTACATATTAATTTTATTTAAAAATTATTTTATGTAAAGAAAGAACATTTAATTAATTCAAAACTTAGTTAAAACTATTTATTTTATTTAAATTTTAATATGAAGATTTGAAAAGATTAATTATTTTTAATGTTTTTAAATATCTTATGTTGTACTTTTAAATATAAATTATACTCGAATAATTATTTATCGTGAACATCTAAATTATCAATTTTCCATCTGGGTGGGAGAAACACATTTCCAAATACCAAACTCAACATACAAAATTCAACAAACCAATTTCAACATACCAAATTTAAAATATTCCTCACAGTAATCATGCCTAAAAATTTCATACTTGAAAACCTCATATATTGTAAGTGTACATTTTTTTTATTCGAAAAACCTTTCTGATATTCCCGATATATTCTAGTAATGTTGTGATGAATAAACTTTGTTTTCATCGATTCTCAATTGTCTTGCATTTATAGTCATCAGTATTGCCAGAGTGTAAAAAATATTACTGAAATTTACTTAAATTGTAGAGATAGTAAATGAAAAAAAACTTTAAAATTCTGTGAAATCGATTTAAATATTATTTGGAGAGAGTGACATATGGAGCTTTGTTAATAAGATCAATGCTGCGAAAATTAATATTCCAACTTTACACTTAATTACTTTGTTGAATATTTTCAAATAGAACCTAATGGCATTATTGATTGTATAATCCTTGCTTCGTTCTATAAGCTGCAAAACTAATGGTTATTTTAGTTTCAGGATTATAGGCAATCCGCCAAAATTAACAACTATAAAATTTTAAGATCAATTTTCAAATTTTATTAAAAATTTTAATAATAATAATAGTTATAATTCATTATAATAGATCTTATAATTGAGTTTGCTTTAAATTTCCATAAAGATAGTCCAAGATGCTCTTGACAAAGCTCAGGAAGGTCGAACTTGTATTGTGATTGCCCATCGATTATCAACAATTCAAAATGCGGACAAAATAATCGTTTTCAAAGACGGTAAAATAGCTGAGAGTGGAACTCACTTTGAGCTTCTCAGCAAAGATGGAATTTATGCCAAGATGATCCAACTCCAATCTCACAAATAAACATATTTATTGCCTTTTATGAAACAGATTCTTATTTTATGATCCATTGGAATTGACAGATAATTTTAAATCATTAATGTCATTATTTTTAAATTTAAAATGTTATTTTTTTAGTGAATTAAGATTTTGTATTATTTTATGCATTACTATTTCGGCCTTACTAAAACTCAAATCGACATCAATTGAAATTTTAGACACAATAAAGAACTTTTTTGAATTACAAAATAAAAACAAAAAATAGAATAAAAAAGCGATTCGTAAAATGAAAAATTATTTCTCTGTTGTTTTACCTGCGTCAGAATGTTGGAAGATTGTAGGGGATCCCTCATTCTTTCGACTAGCAAACAGATGCAGTCACCTAATTCTAGTTACATTTATGGTTTTTAGTGTTTTGATGCTTCCCTCTTATTCAACCATTCGGCAGAACCTTATCGGTTGTCGTACAGAATCCTCTTTTTATCACTTATCACAATTAGTTCAACCAAATAATGGTTTTTCATTTGAAAAAGAAGCGCGAAGCATACTGAAAGCTTTATGAACTTTCGAATTTTTTAATAGAGGATAAAACTGTTTTAAGGTACCCACTTACCTCAGCAACAAACTCTCAAAGTATAATCCTTTGATCAGATTCACATATGCTTTCGATTAATTGTTGACAATAGCAAGATTATGTATACAACTGTCTTTTTAAGATTATTACCTCTATTATTAAATTTCCGGAATCAAAGTTGAACTGTTCAGTATGGATTCATATGGGCGAAATTATTGTTTGATATTGTGAACCGTTTCTTTTACTTTCTGTTTCATTATTGTACAAAAACTCAGTCGAATATTACTTTTTCATAGAGAGTACAACGGGGCTCAACAAAGCAACTATATTCAGTGGGACAAAAATATAGACCTGATTTATACCTTTCATCAAATTTTCAATGAAGAAAAAAGACGCAAAGAAGACTGCAATAATTACATCGTTCGGTCTTTTCGAATGCTATGGAATGTCTTTCGATCTGAAAAATGCCATTGCAACATTCAAAAGAACAATCAACAACATTCTGATTAAAACAACAAATGCAGTCGCCATTATTGATGATATTCTGATCAGCATCAATGACAGAAAAAATACAAACAAAATCTCAAAGGAGTTTTAAAGTTAATTGAGAAAAACGGTCTGTATAATTGAAATGTGAGTTTTCAAGATTTAGATTGACTTCCTTTGATAGAAAAATCAAAGAGTGGTGTAAATCCAAAGATTATTGGGATTGGTTAATTATTACTATCAATACATCCCAAATGCTCCGAGATTATAACTTCTCTAATAGAATAAAAAACACAGAAAAAAAGAAAGAATTAATTGACTAAAAAAGAGAAATAGATAAAGCTTTCGCTATAAAAAATTAAAAAGAAACCGAAATTTATATGCTAAAAGACGATTCCGATCTCTATCTGACAACAGATGCTTCTAACAGAGCAACCGGTGTTGAGATTTATTTCATTTTATTTGATTCCTTTTACATAAAAAAAGTATTTTCAAAACTATTTTCTGTAAAATCGGATTGTATTTATACACTGATAGAAAGCTGTCCTTTAAATTCAAAATAAATTACGGACACAAAAAATATTACCAGTTGATAAAAATATAATCAATATGACAATTTTTTCTAAATGATAAATTAAGGTCGTTTAGGATGTACTCATTGTGGGTCCACCATGCACCAAGAGCACAACAATGATTGTGTAAAGGACGACTTTGTAACCACATACATCTTTGATTTGCAACATTAAGGGGAAATATTTGTTCATATTCTTTCGGTCAGCATTCTCAAGATTGTGCATGGGATCATAGGGACATTTACGAAAAGAAGAAACAAAGTATTTTTTGATTCAAAGAAGATTTGCAAATCAACACGCTTCTTCGTGCATCGTCTGACATTGTACCCACATTTCGACAGTTAAATTTTTCTGAGTTAGAATGGGTTCCAAGTCTTTAGCAAATCAACAATTGTGTTGTGAAACTTACGATTATCCTCCAAACATTTAATTTCACTGATGCTGAGTCCGATTATTGTTTCGGCTTCGGTTTGAAGAGCGTCGAAAATTACTTTGGGACAAATATTCGATAATTTAATTTTTTTATCTTGGTCAATTAAATTAGACATGGATGCCACCGAGAAGCTGCCATCCAGTGTACATTCCATGTAAGTTTTATCGAGTTTATTTTTTTAAATTTTTAAAAATATCGAAAATTTAAAGATCACCAAAAAGAACCCCGACAATTTCAACTCAGGTTTTTTTCATAAAAAGAAAGATCAACATTTTATTCGGTTTTCTAAACTATTAACCTGCTTGGTTAAAACAGTATTAAAACAGCCAGAAATAGAGGCCTCCCCGACAGTGACGGATAACAATTGATTTTAGACTCTTCAAAAATTGTTTTCAATTAATATTCGCCTACTTCATTTTCCTTGTGTTCGGATTTACTTTTTCAATATTCACGTAATGATTGTTAGGTCGCAGACAATGCGGTATAAGAGCAATAGTTAAATGAATTGTAAAATTGTTTTCAAAATTTTGGAAATAAGCGGAAGAGTTGCGTCATTTTGGTTATAGTGAAATAGGGAAATTTTTAAACTAATTTTATTTAAATGAATGAACTTTTATAAAGGGATTTTCTAAATTTATATACTGTGAGGACGTGACAACATTTTCTCGTCTATGACACCTGGAACAGAAAAAAACTGGATGGCGTCGTTAAAATAGTTTAAAAATTCTCAATTTAACAAGAAATTTTTAATTAATTTAAAACAAATAAATATAAATTACGTGATTCGATTTGCGGTCGAAAAGTGACAATCTCCGATTGGTTGAAGACAATAGTCTCGCCTGTGACTTTGTGCAGCAAATGGATTCGATATTTCGGTTGACTTGATTCAATTTCGCCCTTCATTTCCAAATTATTCAATCTAAATCCCTTTAAATCACAAATTAATTATTAAATCAATAATTTAGAATCAGAACTCTATGCGCTATTTTCAATTTATTTTTTTTATTTTCGGCAAGTTTCCATATAGTGTACTTGCTTAGTGCATTTTGTGACCTTATGATGGGATTATTATTATCTCGAAACGCGTCGTCTTATTTTTATCCCTATTATATAGATTTTACTTTATAGTGTGTATATGCTAACGTTAAAATCAATTATTTTTTGAAAAACTTGGAAAGAACGAAGGAATTCAAAACAAAATGTATTTTGTCGGTGTGTAATTGTTTTGTATTTGCCAAATGTGTTATTATACTGTCACCAGCGTCAAACCTGGTACAGTTGAGAGAACACAACGTTCTCTCAGATTTCCATTTGGTCAGACATTTCAGCCAAATTGCATCGATGAGATTTCGGATTGTTTTGGATTTGATGGGAAGGCTAAAATTGAGTTGATTGCATTGAGTGTGAGAAATTTCATCTCAAAGATTAACTTTTGGTGTGCTGTTAGTTGTCATCTTTATCATATGTCTCCGTTACCCTGTAAAGTACGGAACGATAGAGAAAACATATCGTTTTCTCAAATGGCAATTGATAGCTGCCAATGGTTGGTTTGCGAGAATGAGATTCATTGCATTTAGTGCATTTCTCTTAATTTTTAAAAAAAGTGAAATAAAGTTATTTTCATCCAATAATTTATTGGATAAATTTTATTTATTTTCGGCCATTTTCCATTTAGTGTACTTGCCTAGTGTATTTTTGACCTGAATATGGGATTATTATTATCTCGAAACGCGTCGTCTTATTTTTATCCATAATATATACTATATATATATATATATATATAATAACTTTTTGATATTTTGGAATTGGTCAAAATTTATTCTTTCTTTAGATTGCTTATTAATATATATTGTAACTTATTTTTTGCTAAGATAATATATATATATATA
>MQRK01246571.1:45730-57311 GCA_001938485.1 Girardia tigrina
CATTAGTGAGGCAGTGAGGCAGGCAGTGAGTGACTTGGGCTTTTATAATATAAAAAAAATTGAACCCCCGGCAAGAGAGGGCCGCGAAGCGGGCCGAGCGCGCTAGTATTGAAATATTTATTATTTGTACAAAGATATTTCATAGCATATGTCATATCGATTTCACCCGAGGGCGGCAATTTGTAACGGGAGTTAACAGTAATAATAACATTTTCTGATCTGTTGTAATCAAGGACAGCAGTGGTGATTATCGAACGGACACCGTTGCTCGTTACAAGTTCACCCATTATCCGACAAACTCCATCATATATCACAGGAAACCATTTTTGGAATTGCCGCAATTCATCGGATTTGCATATAGTTTCCATTTCTACTATGACAAATTGAAAGCTTCTCCAAATACTCTATTTATTATACAAACCTGACATTTGTATCGAAGTACCGATTTCTAAGGTTGATATTCTTTTGCTTGGACTTGATGGTATTATATCTTCAAGCACTGGATTTTTCTGGATTTCTTTATTTGAATTACAACGTTCATCACTATCTTCATCACTATCTTCTATTGTAATTTTTAATTATGAAAATTATTCAAAAATTATAATAACTAATTTATAATAATAATATTTTTTTCAAATTTTAAAATAAGTTTTTCTAATTATTTTTAGTTTTACTTTAAATAGTAATAAATTTTAATTTAATCTCTAAATTAATGTTATAATTAATAATTACTGTAAACTCACATTTATATTTATTTACAGGATATTTAATAAATAAATTATACCCGAATTTCGTGCGTATTGTATTTCATTATTGCATTTCATTTGATAAAAATTGAACTTTTAACTTTGTATTATTTTGGTGTCAATGTTTATTTGATTTATGATTTTTATATTTTTTTGCAATTTTTGTATTAGAAATCATTTTGATTGGTGTACCGTCATCACAGAGACTGAAGTTTCTCTTAAGATTTATACGGCTTTCGTATAATAATTTGACTCCACCCTTGTCATAATGCTCAAATGGTGCGCTCAGATTAGATGTGCACTTCCAGTGCTGAAAAGGTTTTGCCTTCATCTCGTTATTGAAAAACTACATTTGTTACTGTTTATAGAGAAATTTGCAACATGGCACCAATATATCTTTGTAATCAGTCTGATCCCCATTGACTAATAATGCAACCTAGGAAAAATTATGACAGCTCTTTAGCGCCTGCAGTGCGCGACAAGGTGGTCAGATCGAGGAATATGAATTGAAAGTAATGTGATTCATATAATCTCTTAGGATTTTAATTCTTTTATTTTCAATTTATATTACAATATTTATTTATGAAGGTTTGTGCATAGAAAAAAAATGTTCCTCGGAAATTAAAAAAACAGAAATGTGAGTTCAATTTAAATACAAGTTCATCATATATGTCCGAATCTAACATAGTCATTGACAAATGAGCAGTTCATTTGATTTCATCATTTTTCGGTTATCATGTGGGCATGGGAATAATTTTATTTGAACGTATGAGTAATGGAATAAAATTTTATTTTCATAAATTATTTTATAAATTGGTGGTCAGCTCTGTCATTTGGGCGCCATGATAAATTGTATTAAAGTAATAATCTTGTTTTCATCAAATACTTTATTAAATGTAAATTTGTATTTTAATAAATTAAATATTTATTAAATCATCATCCAATTTTTTTGTTTATTTAAAAAAACGTTTTTTACATTAAATAATTTTGTAAATAATTTATTTTTTAATAGTTTAATTTATTCAAATGCTCTCACACTGTCGATACAGATGAGGTTCACAATAAGAAATGATAACTATTGTGTTCTTGATCAAAAGACATTATCATGAACACAAAACTTTATTTCTATAACAATTTGAATTTTTTAAACAAATAATTTTGAGGAACTTTTGCACTTTCTTTTTACACAACCATTATAAATAAAAATAGATATAAATAAAAATATGATTAGTATATTTTTTACAAATTAAAATTTTATCTTTTTTAATAAAAAATTATAGTGATTTAAAATTTTGTCGCAAAGATTTTGTTGCGTCTTTTATTAATTTTTCAATTTTATGGTACATTTAAATTTACCTGTTTCTCAATTACATTTTCAAAAATAAAATTAAAATCGCATTTTTCATTTAAGTCGATTTAATGGTTTTACAATTATTTTTTTAATTACAATTACCATTTCTCAAAATAAATATAATTACATTTTTAATTTACTTTGATTTAAAAGTTACAAAAATAGTTTAGTTTACTTTTATTTCGCAAATAAAATATCAAACTTTAAATTATTTTTTATTTTATTTCAATTAAATATTTTCATCAAATTTGAAATTAACTTTTTTACTTTATAAAAATATAATCTTAAAAAATATAAAATAAATATATATAAAATATAAATATCTTAAAATATATAAGATTATAAAAATATAATTACTTTATATAATCTTTGCATAAATCTTTTAATAACCCTACCGTAAAATTTATTTTATTTCTTACTTAAATTAATTTTTTACATTAAATTTCTGAAAATCTTATTTTAACATATTTATAACAATATTTTACGGAATGTAATAGTTTATTTAATAATTTGATAAGATTCAAAAATTTTATATTTTATGAACGCTTCTCATCAATAACATTGACTTTTTTATTTTCAGGTACAATATAAAATTTCTGGAATAATAGCCAATAGTGTTTGGTGAGGCCACTGCGAAAGGTTTATCTCAAAACTTTTTGATGAAAAAACAAAACAATTTGTGTTTATATCATGTATAGATTTTAATGTGTACATTATACATATGGAGTTGTGTATGTAAAGATTGATATATTTTAATTAAAATAAAATTTTTAATACTAAAGTACCATTTTGTAAATTAAATTTTATTAGGGCTATTAACAACATCAATATGAGTTTTACAACATTTATTAATATCACAAGCGCATTCACTATTTGACATTTATCTTTTTTAATATATTTCTGAATTCATAATAATTATTTTCAATAAATTTAAAACTTTTAAATAAAATTATTAATTATAAAGAATTTAATTGGTTAAAATTAAATCTAAATATTTTTTTAAAAAAGAACATATTAAATTAGTATAATAAAATTTTAAATTACATTAAAAACTTAATATTACATTCAAAAATTATTTTAAATCTTTTTACTTTAAAATTAAAATAAATTATTGTCAATTAGTTGGAATCAAAGAAAATACCAATCATTCATCTGGTTAGGAGAGACGCAATCCAAATCAACAAGCAATTCAAAGCATTCCTCACAAGGGTAATATATCTTGTCAGAATATCCTTCATCATCAGACACTTCTTATCATAGCTGCTATGTTCATATATTATTTCGTGATCAATTATTCAACTACTTTGTCACGCAAAAACTTTTAACAAAGTTGATGAATCATTTGAATGGACATGAATAGCTGGCGGTTTACTTGCTTTTACTTTAATGCAAAAACAAAATAATTTAGTTATTGCAAGTAAACAAATGACACTAGATAAAATACGGCCTGCTTTGTGTAACGAAGTCTTATTACTTTTTTTAAAAAAGTCATGATAAAGGTCGGGAAGGCTCAATTTAACACAGTTTTCATTAAAGTACTCGCAATCTGAACTTGTCATCATTGTTAGCTAATTTTTAGCTTAATGGAATGTAATTTTCTAATGTCTATATTATTTTATTTCATTTCAGTAGTATGTGGAAATGTGGTCAAATTAATGGTCGGATCAGTGAGGAACCTATTACAGATTTCCATAAGTAGTGAATTTGTGGGACAATAGAAAATTAGAACTAACACACCTTAGGGAATTTATATGTAAAAGATATGTTTAAACTAATTATTTAGACGCAAAAAATACTTCATAGGCTGTCTCAATGGGATGATTAATAAAGATTGTGGTTTTTTATACTTTTTGTAATATTAAATTTTATTTATTTTATTATTTTCAATTCAACATATGATTAAGAATGGATGTTTTTACTCGATTGAGTGTTCAGAAATTCAAGTTCAAAGATAACAGTTTGTCTCTCCAATGTTTTGCTTATGACAAAGCTTTATACTTATGACATTTAGATTGACATATTAGGTTTGCTTGCATACTTATCTTAGATTTATTTGAAAAGAAACATACTTTTTTGAATTCAATTAAGAAATTGATATTAAAAATTCTATATTTAATATGAAAAATTATTATTTTTTAACTTGACAATTGAACAAATTCGGCATAATATATAGTCAACCATCTGTACTTTGCCAATTTCCGGGATTCGAAAATATAGTGGCAAATTTAGGAGGGTCGAAAATGATAGTCATTATTGGTTATGTAATAATTATATAATTGTTTGGTAAAAGTATAATTTTGAACAAAATAAACGAGCGATTCTGGGTCGTTGGAGGAAGGATGGTGATAAGGAAAGTAAAAGAAAAGTGTCTTTTGTGCAAGAAGGAAAAATAAAGGAATATATGTGATGATGGCAGCCTTGCTAACTTATAGAGTAGAAGAGACTCTAACTGTCTTCCTGAGGAAAGCGGTAGATTATGCTGGTCCGTTTCTCATGATTTGGGGACGCGGAAGACCGAGACAAAATAGATATTTATGTTAATTTACATGTTTACAGAGCAGAGCTGTACATCTTGAAGTTTCCTTTAGACTATATACTGAATCTTTTTCTAGAGCGTTTAATCGTTCTATTGCGCGTTTGATCATTATATCAGACAATGGAAAAAATTTTGTCGGTTTTGGGAGAGAAAAAGAAGAAGTGGCGATCGATACATATTCATTAAAAAAAGGTATTGATAAAAGGAGAAATAAAGTGGGTATTCAACGCTCCAGGTACTCCACATTTTGCAGGAGTATATGAGACAATGATCAGAGAAACCAAGATAATAATGAAGTTAATCATTGGGAATGCGGATAATAATCATGAGGAATTTATTTCTGTTATTATCGAAGTTGAAAGATTGCTAAACGAGAGGCCACTTTTCATAGTTAATGGAGATAATGAAGATGACATGGTATTAACTCCAAATCACTTTCTGAGAGCTGGGTATGGAGGAGTACAAGAACCGTCTCAAACATTGATCTCGGCAACAAGATTAGAGAAGCGTTGGAGAAGGGTCCAAGAATTAACAGATCATTGGTGGAAGAGATGGTGTCAAGAGATCATTCAAAGTCAGAGAGGATGAAATAAATGTAAATCTTCGTTTAAAGAGTTAAAATAAGGATACATAATATGGGAAAATGAAAAGAAGGAAGCAAACGGAAAGTGGAGACTGGGAAGAGTAATTAGGTTAATTCCTGGATCAGACGGAAAATCTCGCGTGGTAATTGTAAAAATTGAAGGGTGAGAAGTATTAAGACGAATAATGAAGTTATGCCCCTTGGAAATTTAAAACGAAAAATTAAATTCAGATGATGGATTGAGTTAACCCTAGAGAAGGGTCAGAAAGGGGGAATGTTTAGAATTCAAGTTATTATGACAAAATATATATTTAAAAAAAATTAATATATATATATATATATATATATATATATATGTGTGTGTGTGTGTGTGTGTATATATTTAACAGAGAATCGAAATATTCGGAAATTTTATTGCTAAAAAAATTTATCGCTAATACCATTGTCGGTCGTTAACAACCATCACAATCTTTCGCTTCTCGACTATTTGATTATCAAAAATTCAAACTCTGTGTCATTGGAGATTAAGTTCATAAATATCGATTGATTAAGCAGTTCTCTATCGACATCGAATGCGACCATCGTTTGATCACAGCGGAGTTCGTTACCGCGAAATAGTTCCGTGTCCGAGAAGTTGAATATCCGAACGAACTGTTGAATCTGTTGACTCCGTTGACTCATTTTGCGGACACAGTAATTTCGAGTCGATCGTTGTCGATGAAGCCAGTCTCGCTAATACCGAGTCCGTGTTGAGGAATCAGATGGTTTTTATGAGGAAAAGTTACAATGAATGACCCCAACAGAACACCAGGAATTCACTACGCCACTCTGCTACCACCCTCCGATCATCGGGTCAACCTGGAGGCTGGTCGGAACAAATATAATTAATCGTAAAGGATGAATACTTTCTTAACTCATTATACATTCTGCAAGTGAGATTTCAATTTTTTACATCTTTTAAATAGTTGACTGTTTTGTAAATTTGACTCTTTCAACGTCTCCAGCATCGAATTAACCATAATTCCAAATTCTTGATATTTTGGTAATCGACTGGATTTTTTATCTTTAAAGAATTTGATTATTTCGTCGATATCATCACAGTTATCACTTATAAAATAATGTTCAGTTCTTATTATTTCTTTTAAAAATAATGATATCTGATCAGATGATTCTAAACAGAAGCCCGATATATTTAGAATGACCTGTAATTTATCTTTACTTGATTGTGAAAAATTCATACAATTTGTGATATAAACAATTAAAGTTTTGAAACATCTAATTACATTACATTTGTATCTTAAATTATGATCTGCATGGAAATAACGAATATTTAAATAGTTTAAATGAAGACTCTCAGATTTACATTTATGCAGATTTTTTTGAAAATGAGTATTTATAAACTTAATTATTTGAACATTGTCTTCCATTATATCATTCAATACATCTTGAAAGTCTGTTAATAATAAATTTGATAAATCACTTATTCGTTTTGAATTATTATTCTTTCCTTCACAGTTTTTGAATGGACAATTAAATGATAAAAAGTTTGTTAATTCTTTGCACTCATTACAAATTTTGTGATGACAGTTTTCGAATTCATTTGTATTTTTCTTCTTAAATTCTTCACAACAAATCAAACATTGTTCAGGATCATACTCGAATATATTCGCCTCGTCCGACTCATTATATTTTGATAATATACAAAGATATAATAATTTACTAAATTTTATAAAATCAAATAAATTTTTATTCGATTTGCAAATGGTAAATTCTGTTTCTACATAAAAAACTTCCTGAAATATTTTTTGTAATAAAAAATCTTTTTTATCCAAGTTACAGGAGTATTTAGATTGCTGGAATAAATCTTCAATTAAGTAAAAATCGATGTCGATCTTATTAAAGGTACAATAAATTATACGTATAAATCGTAATTCTGTTAAGTAATCGAACAACAAAGATTCATCAGTAATATTCTTTTGTGAAATAAAAAGAAGTTTTTCTATTTGATTGTTTATTTCTGTGAAATTTGTGTCAATTAATTCTTCAATGTTTTTTGAATAATTAAAATTAGTTGTTAGAACTTTTGAGAAAAAGATTTTAAATTCTTTTATTGGTGTATCAGAATTTTTATTTTGTAATATTTTAAAATTCTCTTTGTTACTTTGTGAAAATGTATCTTTTAGAGAGTTGGAAATTATATCGAATTTGTTAAAATAAAATAAAAACTTTGATAAAATATTTGAAATGATTTTTATTTGGCTTTTGAAAGTCATTCTTTTTTCAATGGATATTGCTTCTGTAATAAAAGAGCTTAGTGAAAGAGTTTCATGTTTGTTCTGGGATTTACTAAATATTATTACGGTTTGTACGGGATTACGGTCTAAAGGACAAATAGGATTTTCAAATAACCATTTTTCTAAACAAAATTTACAAAATATGTGTTGACATGTATCAATTTTCGCTGTTTCTAGAGCATCTATCAAAGAAATTGTACAAATTGGACATTCAGTATCATCCATTTTGTTTACAATTTTTATTAAATTCACAATAATATATAACAAATAATTGTAAAAAAATATATGGAATCTAAATTTTAAAAATAATGTTTAAGTTTTGATTTGATTGGATAATTATAATTTCTATATTAAAAGTTTTAATTGTGTTTGAAATGTAATTAAATTTTAGTTGATAATTTTTTTAATTATTAAAAAATCAATCTAATTAAAACTTAAAAAGTTTTTATTAATTTCACTATTTTAATTGGAAATTTAATGGAATAGTGTAATTGATTTACTTAAATATTTTTCGTAAAGACGTTGAGGTGGTCTCTAGAACATCAATATTTTATTGTGCCACTCAACGATCACTCTCTTCCGTCAGTTTTAAACATTTAACTACAAAACGTAAAAGAATTTGATTTTAATATTAAATGTTTTTCTAAAATTAATTTTCAAACGAAACGCAACTATTTTAATTAAAATATTTAAAAATAATAATTAATCTAAACATCAATTTAAGTGGTTTATTTAATTTTTGGTTTTATGCATAAACGTTGTCTTTTTCAATATTTATTTCGTCTGGTGATGACGAATGATTTATCGAAATTAATTACATGTGCTGATAATAAACGTTCGCAATGGTTTTTCAATTTTTATTAAACAAATCAAAAATTGGTTCTAAAATTAATTTTAAAATAATATATTTTATATTATTAATATACAGTAAAGGTTAAGGATAAATGATAATTACATTAAATTAAATTAAACAATTTTAAGCATATTATATTAATTAATTTAATTACATAGAGCTAACATGAATATTATTTTAAGATGTTTGTCATGTAATATAAATAAAATTTAAACATTTTCACGACAGTAAACAATTTTAAGTTTAGATTTCAAATAATAAAATTAAAATGTACTGAGTTTACAATTAAATCGTACATTTTAAATTAAGATTTTAAATTTACATCTAATAAATTTTAAATATTTGAATTTAAATATTTTCCAAAATTAACAAAATGGCTGCGTTTAATATTTACTAATTTTACTTTTTGTGAAAAAGTGAGAAATTAAAATAAATTTATTATTTTTTTTCAAATTATAAGAATTAAAAATCTGATTGCAATCTAGAACGATGAGTATGAATGAAAACTTTACAATGGATTGTTCGAATGATGCTAAAAATCTTGGTTCCATTAAGAATACTAATAATAATCACCATAATATTTATTAATAATTTTAATAACATTATGTATTAATTTATGATAATATTTTAAATAGAATTTGAATTGTCCTCACAAAAGACCTTTGCAATTTATCATCGCACTAAATTTGTATTTATAATTGATAAAATTATTCTTTGAATCTTTTTAAAATTTATTTTTATAACTCATTTAAATTTTAACAGTTTAATCTTTATAAAATTTACAAAAATATTTGAAAACAAATCTTTTTAATTCTCTTAAAATTTTTAAAATAACAAAAAGAATAATTTTACAAAAATAAAAAATATATTTTAAATTATATTTGTAAGTTTTTGTAAGAATTATAATTTATCAATCAAGAACGATGTCTGGTTACGAAAGTTTTGTGGAAAATTGTCATAGGGTTATTCAGGTTGTGATATCAATAAATGTAAATAATATCATACAAGTATTTTATTAACATGAAACACTAATATGATTTTCAATACATTTATTGATTTCACAACTCGAATATTGTAATTTATTTTAAATATATTATTTATGATTAAAATATATAATTTTATTTAATTAACTATTACATTTTTAAATTTATGAATAATTCAAAGGTTCAAAAATTTTAAAATAACAATCTTCCATCTGTGTGAGAAGCACAATCCTAAAAATGAAATACCAGGCACAGCATTATTCAAAAATATTCCTCGATTTTTAAAAACGTAATTCACTATCTTTATTTTCATAACAATATTTTTTTATGAAAATTTCATTTTAATAAAATATGAAACTTTTAACATGCCTTATTTTAATTTTCTGAAAAAATCATTTATTTTGTTTCTACCACCATAAATTCAGAAATCAGTTATTACTGCGCCTAGCATATGAATATAAATATATCTTCTTTTAAAATATATAAATGTACACCACAGAGCAAATTTCACACTTTAAACTAAACTCATCTCCCGCCAAAGCATGTTTTCGCAAAGAGACATAATCTTCTTTTATGTTGCATGATTTAAATAATAATTACTCGTTTTGTCAATAGGAGCATTATATAAACGTTTGGTTACAAAAGGAGAGAAATAATGCTTGTTGGGTTCTTGATCGAGATTATGACTCATGAACACCAAAATTTTATTTCTAACATAATTACCAATTATTCTAACAATTTTTAGTTAATATTTTTTTAATAACAATTTTTGTCGGGAACTTTTCTTCGTTTTCTTTTTGACCAGATTTTTTATATAAAAATATGAAATTAAAATTACTGATAAGTTATTTTAAAACTGAAATTTTTTATTCTCTTTATTTTGAAAATTTACATTCCACTATTTTATGCAACTTAAATTAAAACCATCATAATTTATTGTAGTCATATTTTTACTAAATTAACCAAAATGATTTTTTATTATTTTAGAATTAGTTTAATGTAATTTTCTTTTATTTGTGATGCGTTTTTAATAAAAGATTTTAACGTTTTATTTATTATCAATATTTCAGTTAAATCTCCAGGTTTCACTCCAGGATTCATAATAACAACAAGTAGAATTTATTAATTATTTACAATCTTTTTAGAATACTTAAACAAATAATAATCACAACTTTCCCTTCTTTTATAATTCGTTATTTACTTTCTTAATCCACTCAATTCTTCGACTAATTTTGTTTCCATCTTTCAAATTATGTAGTTCCAATTGGTGTGGCGATATATGTCTTAAAATTTGGTACGGTCCATCGAATGGGAAAGTGTCCTTTCACAGTTTTGTAGGATCTTGTTTTACAAAGACTTTCTGACCATCCTCGAAATTTCGATTTGTTCTCTTCTCTCTCTCCCATTTTTCCATTCGTCTTGCCGCTTTCTCCAAATTTTCTCTTACCTTCATCTTGATCACGTTGTTCTCTTCCGTTTTAGCTATTCCTGCTGCCGCATGTAAGTTTATTTTTCTACCAAACACTTCGAAGGGCGAATATTCGGTCGTACTGTGAACTGTTGCATTTAGACAGAATTCTATCTTCGGAACAATTTGCCACCATGATCGTTTGTCTGTGTCTCCTCTACTTGTTACTATTATGTCTCTCACTGTTCGAATAGTTCTTTCTGCCAACCCGTTTGATTGATGTTGAAATGAGCTACTAAATCTTTGTTCGATTCCATATTTCCTGCAAAAATCTTTAAATTTTCCGCCAGTAAAACATTTTCCCTTGTCTGTTAATATTGTTTTTGGCTTCCCATATCTATATATCCATTTTTTCAACACGCATTGAACTATGATATCTTCGTTGCCAACCATGTCTGGAATTGAGGAGTTATTGGTTTGGAAGTACTCTTCATATACACCAGTGCTTTATGATCAGTTCTTGCTGTACAGGGTGCGGCAGCTATTTGAGAACACGTAATATAGACACCATATCTTTTTGTGTGTTATAATTACATAATTTTATTTTTGCTGGTAGACATGGCAGAAGCTACTCTTACGAATGAAATGAAAAGGCATGCAGTTATTGTGTCATTAGCTGCAGGACACACCGATACAGAAATTGCTAATTTTTTGAAAGTCGCCCGGTCGTTTGTTTTTAAAGTTCGTACAGAATTAGGAGCTGCGAAGGGTGATGGGGCTGAAGCTTCGCAACGGAAACAAGTTTGTAGACGTTCGGACAGTATCAG
>MQRK01246571.1:58140-74223 GCA_001938485.1 Girardia tigrina
TGTACGTGTTAATATATGTAAAATTTTAAATTGTAATAAATGTTATTTTTCTGTTGTATATTCATTTTTTGAACTTTATGTCATTTTGTTCTCAAATAGCTGCCGCACCCTGTAAATCGCTTACCATATAAATATTGTTTGAAATGTAACATGAACTCTTGTAAAGATAATGGTTCCTTTCTTGCCACACAGTACCCTTTTTCATTTTTGGATAAAGTCCTCGATGCATACGCGATTACTACTTCTTTCTCTTCTGATATCTGACTAAGAACTGCTCCTATCGATCTGAATGATGCATCTGTGTCTAAGATTAAATTATTATTCGGGTTCATATATGCTAATATTGGTGCACCACATAGCTTTTGCTTCAATTCGTTAAAACTTCTGTCACACGCGTCTGACCAAAATATTTCTTTACATTTACCGTTGCATGCACTGTACAAAGGTGCTGCTGATTCTGCGTAATTCTTGATAAAACGTCGATAGTAGTCACACAGACCTAAAAATGCTCGTAAATTTTGAGTACACTTTGGAATCGGTTGTCTATCGTTTGATTCATTCAATCGAGCTGTATTTCTTTTATGTTCAGGATTCTCATATCTTCTAACTTGATATTTGTCTTTCTTTGCCATTTCTGCATACGATGTTTCGACGGCTAAAACAACATTTCTTTCTTTATTTGATATGTCCTCATAAATCTTAGCTTCCGCTCTCATTTCGTCCACCGATATATTAGGTTTGAAAACAAAGCAAAACTCCACTGTGTGATTGAATTTAAGATTTTCAAGTTCATTTTTTTTGTTCCTTGATATTATGATCGATACATTGTAGATCTTTTTGTTGTAAAAATGATTTCTTGATTGAATGTAACAATGACTTCATTGAAACGATTCGTTCCAGTTCTTTTTCTCTTTCTTCTAACTGATTGGAGTTTTCCAGTCACTAATTTGAATTCTTGTAAAACAAAAATTTGGCATATTTTATTCGACAATTGGGTCAACCACAAAATATTGAGATCTTGACGAACGCTCGGCTCCTGGCAAGCCAGTGCCTCTGCATTTAAAAGTTTTGCCGAAGTTTTCGAATTTTTATTTTTTGTGGGTTTACTTTGATGTGCCCCCATGCGAATTGAACAACCGAAATTAATTATTTTAGCAAAAATACATGAATTGAAAATTGCAATGCGAACAAAATTAAAAATTCTAAATTACGATGTCATCAAAGCATTCATCAATGTCTCATTTACCAAAATTAAAATAAAAAAAAATCAAATTATGTTAAAGGATTTTCTCAACATTAAAATATAAAAAAATCATTTAAAAAGAAATTAGAGCACAATAAAGAAAGAATAGGTTATAATTATATTAGATACAATACATTAAATATAAACGGGGTCAATAGTCTTCAATGACATATTTGTTCGTGGAGAGTCCATAGTATTCTCCCTTGGAAGCGATAATTCTGATATCAACGATCTGGGCAAGCTTCTTGATTCTCTCCCTGCTCGTCTTGATATCAACCAGCAAATTCTTTGTCGGAAATTCGTAATTTGACAGATAACCATACAAAATGATTATCATCATCAAAATTTTGTCTTTCTCCTCTTTTCCAATCGAACTAAAACATTACAATTGTAATTTCGATGAAAAATACATATAAATACACATTATCAAAAGAAAACTCTGTCAGCCAAATGAAGCACTTTGATTATTTGATAAGAGAAAATGAATGTTACTGTTTGACTTTATTTTTTTATTGAAATGTCAGCAATAGTTATAAAATGTGCATCTTTAGATATAATTTAAGAAATAATGAGTTCTAGAACCATTTCAATTATAATTGATTTATAATCAGTTGTCAAAAGGAATTTTTAAGCATAATTGAATATCTTTAGACTTTTTGTAATAATTGGCACACAATTTTCAATAAGGAGTTAGTTTAAATTTGCACTTCATCAAAATAGTTTATTATTTTTTACATTTGAAAGTTTTAAAAAGTAAATAAATAAAGTTTTAAAATTAAAAATTATATGATAAAAACCATCAAAATGTTTACAGTTATAACAATGAACTTAGTTCGCATATTGCGTAACACAAAACAGGAGGGAGGGGTCAAAGATTTTGTTAAGGAAAGGGGGAGATGGGCGAGAATTCGTTACATAACCATAATTTCATTCCAATCAGAAGATTTTTACATAAGTTAATATTTAAAGATTTTCTGTCACTATAATACCAAATAAAAATTTATATGAAAAGCTTTTGAAATTTATTCACCTACTATAACATATTTATTTCTTTATTTTTTTTGTCTTTTGAATATTTCATATAAATGTATTCCTTATTTATCACTATTGAACCTTTTCAACATTTATATTGTATAAATAATACGTGTCACCTATGATAAAAAAATTAAAATATCTTAGAAGATAAAATTTTCAAAATATTTGACTTTTATGAATTTTTTTTGTGTTTTTCATTTCTTCAAAAAAAAGCATCAATATCACGAGTTCATTCAGATAACACACGAATGCCTCGCGATTATAGCTTTTATTAAAAAATTGTTTATAATATTACAAACACAAAAAACATTTTCAAAAAGACATATGATGCCATTGTTTTACAGCAATATTAATAGTATTAAATCCCCTTTATCAACACACCGAAGATGATATTTAAAAAAATGGTCTTTATTTTCGTTAAAGTATTCAAATGGACTAAAAATGTTAAGTAAAAAGAAATATTTTATACATTATTATGTTACTAATTACAAAATAATAATGGATTACACTAAAAGTTGCACTATTGATTATTATAAAAGCATGAAAACAAATAATCACTCACATTTGTGGTTTGCCGCCATCAGTTAACACTTCTTTCGTGAAATTTAAAATGATAAATTTTGTAACGACGGGTGAACATCCAGGCAACGGGAATTTCAGCCGCACGTGTTTAATGTCGAGACGAGAGAATCGAATCAAATATTCTAAAAGCAACGACAGTTGAATTTTTCTGAGCTCGAATGGGTTCCAAGTCTTTAGCAAATCAACAATGGTGTTGTGAAACTTAAGATTATCCTCCAGGCATATAATTTCGCTGATGCTGAGTCCGATTATTGTTTCGGCTTCGGTTTGAAGAGCGTCGAAAATTTCCTTGGGACAAATATTCGATAATTTGATTTTTTTATCTTGGTCAATTAAATTAGACATGGATGCCACCGAGAAGCTGCCATCCAGCGTGCATTCCATGTAAGTTTTATCGAGTTTATTTCCTTTCGCTGCCGCTAATTTTTCATCTTTCAATATATTTCTTCCGGCATCTCTCAGCATTTTTTGTGCTTCTTTATTGATATTTAACTTTTCTTTTTCCATTAACTGTTTTTTCGCTTTTGTAGAACCAAATTCTTTAGTTAGTTCGGCAAAAGATGCTCCCATGTTACTGCCAGATTCCTTTCGGTCCACTAAAATGATAGAAAAAATAATGTTTTTTTTTATTTTATGGAATAATTGTTTATATAAAAATATTTTACTTTACTTTGTCGGGATTACTTTGGTGAACTTTAAATTTTTGATATTTTTTAAAAATCATATTTATATTTTGGATGGATTAAAAATAATGTTCGACTAATTAAATGAAATAATCTTTAAATAAAAAATTTAAGTTTATAGATAATATTTTTTACTAATTAAAATAAATAAGATTTTATAAAATATATTTTATAGGTAACATTTCTACCAATTAAATTGAAATAATTTTTGTAAAAATTATATTTCACAGATAGTATATTACTAATTAAAATGAAATAAGTTTTGTAAAAATTTTAGAGTAATGATAATACTTTAATTAAATTGAGACAAATTTTTATAAAGAATTAAGTTTTAAA
Source organism: Girardia tigrina (assembly GCA_001938485.1). Taxonomy (NCBI): domain Eukaryota; kingdom Metazoa; phylum Platyhelminthes; order Tricladida; family Dugesiidae; genus Girardia; species Girardia tigrina. The sequence continues at coordinate 62,020 of MQRK01246571.1, forward strand.
AATTCACAATTAAAATATCATTTTCGAAGTTAAAGAAGATTTTGATATATTTTGTAACATTTATTTAAAATAAAATTAGAATGTTTATTGTACACGGAAAGTTTTATTAAAAACAAATAAATTTTATAATTAATGAATCTCTATTAAATAATAAATTTAAATATTGCTAAATATTTTGTATTTTAAATTTTTAAGTTATTTTTGTAATTTTATTAAAAAACAAACTAAAAAGAAATAATTTATATTCGAATGATTTAAAATTAAAAAAAAATCAAAATTGAATAAAATAACATATTTATATATTTATCGATATTATTATTTGTATTTAAAAATTTTAGATCTGGATTATGAAATTGAAATATTGTTCCTCATAAGTTTGTTTCACTAATGAAAATTGTAGTAGAAATAAAGTTTATAAAATTATGAATTCTGATTTCAGTCACGAACCTAACAAAATGAATATGTAATATATTTCCTACTTGCTTTTCAATATCTTATTATGTTTTTAAGTCATACATAACTTGTAAAAATAAATGTTTCTGATAATGGATTTAAATACACTGGGGAACAGAGGTTATGTTTCCTGTTAGCACTTAAGTGAATCTTATTGCGCTTTTCAATATTATCCCAGAAATGGCTTCAGATTGACTCCAATGTGTATTGTTTTTGAGAAATAATCTATTTTTTCTTTCCAAAAAGTACTATTTTCGACCAATGACCACATTTAGGTCTTCGGTATTGTAGGGTATTCATAACACACAAATTCAAAGATTAGTGATAATACAGTGTTTTTCGAACTATTAAGTCAGTGTTGCAACCAATTAAGTCACTATATTTATTTTTAAAAGATAAAAAGATTTCGATAAAATTTAATTAACTAAGGATGACCCCTCAATTCGCTGACATGTTTAAATATTTCAGCATCTTACGATAATAACCATTACAATCAGATAAATTAATTTCCAAAAAAGCAGTATTAATTCATTCCTTTAATTGTCCTTCATTTACACAACCATATCTTATCACAAGATTTTTCCATTTTGAAAAACAATTTTCGATTGGATTAAAAATGGACAATAAGGTGGTAAATACAAAACATTAAAACCTGAAAAATTAAAATTCTTGTAATGATGAATTCTTGCATTATCAAGAATTACTACTGGCAACTCGATTCCTATTAGTTGACATTTTTCTTTAAGTTCCGTTAAGCAAAGTTGAAAGTTTTCATCATTTACTGCTTGATCATATACTTTACGATATATTAACTCGTTCCTATTCATAACAGCAACAACTGAAATGTTTCTACTTCTCGCCTGGGGAACTGATGTTGTTGCTCGTAACCCAATAAGCGACCTTCCTCTTTTAGGTCTTGTACAAACTTTAAACCCCACTTCATCTAGAAACAAAAATGACTCTAGTGGAGTTATTTGCTCTAAACGACGAAATTCTTGTGAATATAAAAACCTTAATTCAATAATACGTTCTGAATTGCGCGCTTCTGGAATAGGTAAGATGTTTTTAATCGTTTAATGGAATTCCCGCAAACATCTGTCTATAGTTGATATAGAAACAGTAATTCCGAATTCATCATGCATTAAAACTGCTAGTTTTTTTAAAGTAATTAGACAATCATCATCCACCCAACTTCGAATAGCTTCCTTGTGTATGTGTGTCAGTTTCCCTCTGTGGTTTCCTCCTCGTATTTTTGCTTCTTCTTGACCAGTGGCATAAAATTTTGACACTATTGTTACAATAGTTGTGCATGGAAGTCCAAGAAGATTTGAAATATGACCATTACCGTTTCCTTCAAGAGCAAGAGCAATTGCACGCTTTCGCAACTCTGGTGTTACAAGTGTTCTTGTGATTCTTTGGTTTGATATCTGTTGTTCGTTAACCAAATTTTCAGAAACAGATTCATTTTCGGTATTTTGGATTAAGTTGCTCTGTAAACCATATGAATTTGACATGGGCTTTTACTTTAAAAAAATATATAGTGACTTAATTGGTTGAAACACTGACTTAATTGATTACAAATTGACTTAATTGGTTGCAATAGTGACTTAACACTGACGTAATAGTTCGAAAAACACTGTAATGATAATACAATATAAGATTATATAGAAAATAAAATTTTCTATGCAACGATACGTGGATTGGCATATCCAGATACAGATTTGAAATCTTGTGTTCTGTGATATTAATAATGTCGTCACTTTAAAAAATATCGCCGGAAAACAGTAAATTTGTTTCATTCATGTCTCTATGCTAAATCAAGTGTTAATCACAATGGTAATACTTTTTGGTGACTACTATTTTGGATCAGTAAAAAAAATAAAACTCTCACTACTTTCCCATTCTTTTTATTAGCTTAATTTAATTTATATATGTATCTATGGAATTTAGAAACATATTTTTGAAGGCTTTTCGCTCAATCGATTTTCTTCAATCTTTGCACACTTACTCATTCTCGGTGACAATAAATGATTATGTGAAATTTGATTGAAAAAAACTTTTTATGATCCCAATATGGAAAAAAACGTAATATTCGGAGTTCCCGAACAATATTAATTGCAAGATATCTACTTATAAATTATAAGTAGTTTATATTAATTTTTTATTGTTTTTTCATTAAAACTTTGTTGACCAAGTGGAGTTCTGTGTGCATAAAGAATGGACATAAAAAATATTTTTTTGATTTACTAGTTAAATTGATTTCTCAGTATTTTAAAGACCTAGTAATAATTTTTTAAACTCTGAAAAACTTAAATCAAAAATATACGTTCCACGGTTTCTCAACTCATATGCAAAGACGTATACATGTGTTCCTAGTAACGAAAGGGTTAAACAGCACTGAGCATTATTCCGAGCAACTTCACTATTTGCATTATTTTTCCATCGACATTATAATTTTGTGAAAATCATAAAGAGTGAAGTTCCAATCAATATACCAGTCATACTGTAACATTCCGCACAGTGTAGTATTTAGGGCGAAATAGGCTATTTGGTGCTTGTTAATATACTGAGAATTAAATTTAAAAATATCAAGTTTTAATATTTTTTGTCAAAGTAAAAATACATTCAATATTTATTTATTTGCTGCTTCTGATGCGGTTAATACGGTTTAAAAATTCTCAATTTAAAAAGAGAACTTTTTAATTAATTTAAAACAAATAAATATAAGTTACGTGATTCGATTTGCGGTCGAAAAGTGACAATCTCCGATTGGTTGAAGACAATAGTCTCCCCTGTGACTTTGTGCAGCAAATGGATTCGATATTTCGGTTGGCTTGATTCAATTTCGCCCTTCATTTCCAAATTATTCAATCTAAATCCCTTGAGATAACAAATTAATTACTAAATCAATCATTAATTAAAATTAGAACTCTGCACTATCTTCAATTTTATTTTAGCTAATAACATTAGTTCCGAAAGTTTTTTAACAAAGTTAGGATTAGACAATCAATAATATCGGAATCAATTTTAAAATTTTCAACTGAGAATTTAAATTTTAAACTTGAATATTATTTTTTGGATGCATTGATATTATTATTAAAGCCACAAGTCTCACTGTCTCCCAAAAATTTATAAATCGATTAGTCATTTTTTAATTTTACTTCTTTCTTTTCTTTAATTATGTTCAGAAATATTGCTACCAATTGACGATGTACTTTGATCCCTTTGTACAGACGACGGTAATTCTCTCCGATGTATAAAAATCCTCATAATATATATATATATATATAACTAGAGTTTTTAAGGTTACCAGCTGGGTGTGATCTAAGAAAATGTGCGTGTATTTTTATTTACTCAAAAATTGTTACATCACACATGCACACTGGAATTAAAAGGTTAAGAACAAGAGAATACCTTATACTTATTAAATTAATCTTAATGTTATTAAATAAGTATAAAATTATAAATGACCTTGTATAGGAGCGTGCATATGCGAGAGGGAGAGAATGGGTGGAATAGCAGTGTGTCTATTTTTAATGAACTCATGGTTTACTATAAATAGCCAAATTTTTGGGTGTAAATTGTACTCCCAAAATTGCCTTAAAATCCGTGAGTATAACTATACATTTATTTATAGTTTGAGGAAAATCGATTGAGCCTTCAAAATTACATGGATATACATATATATATATATAGAAAGCAAGCTAATATAAAGTATGGAAAAGAGAAAATAATAGAAAAGTACAGCAAAATCTTGAAATAATTTTGAACCTTGAAATTTCCTAAATGAAATTTGTGACTCTAATTAGACGAAACGTCTTTAAGATGAAATATGTAAAATTTAATTCTTATTTACATTTAATTTGTGAAGGCACTCGGTATATCAAAAAAAATTCGCTGACAGTGAAGTTTCATGGCGATTTTCTTACATTCCAGTTCCAATTGTTAACCCAAAATATCGATTAGGAATCGATTAAATTGTTTAATATTTCGAATTTATTTAATTCACTGCCAAAAAAATTAATAACTAAAAAACATAGCTAAAAAATAAACATTTTCAGTTCTGATTTGAATTTTACTATGGTATAATTTTTGATAAAAATCAATAAATACTCACAAATTGATTATTTTCGAATTTGATATCGAGATTATCGTTTTTCCTCACGAGAGAGGTCGGAGCCATCGGGAATTTACCTTGATTGATAGAATTGTGAGTAATATTATAGCGAAAATATAGAAAAATTCAATACTCACATTGTCGCATTTTAATGTGGAATTTTAAACATAAAATGTGTGAATATTAAAACAAGATTATTTTTTTGAAATATTAAATAATTTTGAATGAAAAATTGAAAATAAACTGACTGAATTTTTTGTCATTCTTTTTATTTATTTTTCCATTAACAATTAATAACCCTAAACTCGTTACGAAAATTGTTTCAATTTAGACAAGGTTGTATTGTAAATATTTTGACCATTTTTACACGATTTTTCTTAATTATAAGTCGATGTCATTGGAAATTTACCTCCGATAATTAATAAATGGAATAATATAAACATTCGAATCTTTTAAAAAACCAAGTTAATTTTAATTTATCTATTTAAAATCCATGTCAAAAATTAAGTTTGTTTTGTTGATAAAAGAAAATCTTGAAATATATAATTGTTATATCTATAACTTCTAAGAATTGGGGATATTTTAATCAAAATTATTTTCTTTTGTTAAAATAAAAATTTCAAGAGCATAAAATGTTTTTAAAAATATTCAATTGGATTTTAATTACTAATTTCAAAAAAATTAACTTAATTTTTTGAATGAAATTTGAAGCTTATTTTTTTATATCATGATTTAATTGGGATCTTGAAGCTATTTTAAAATACGTTGGAATAGAAAAATGTTTATGAAATAGATTTTAAAAATATTTAAATTTTTTCGTATAAATAATATTTTTATGTGTATTATTTTACACAAAAGAGATTCCAGAAAGTCTGGTGTAATTCTCAAAAAAATAATATCATAGATACAACATATAATAAATTATGGATCATTACCAAAATGGCAAATTTGAAAATTGCACTGGTTTACCGGACGAATTGTAGTAATAAACGAAACGTACATGTTAAATAATATAATATTTAAGTATGGAATTTAACATTATAACAAATAACACTTTCAGTATTTATTTAATTTATAATTTTTAATGATTTAATTTAGTTGATTTTTCAATATTTTTAAGTATAATTAGCAAACATTGTTCTTTCATTAAAAAATGATCATAGTTTATCAGTTGTAGAGTACATAATTCAATACCCTCCAAAATGTAGAAAATAAAATGTTTTGGATATTAATCAATAGGTGTATTTTTATACATGCATGTATTTTTACATTTATAAAATATAAAACTGAAAAACAATAACAGAAGTATTTCTTAATAAAATATAATTTTTATGAACAATAATTTACAAATTGAAGAAATACAATTTCAATTAAACAGCATTTCAAAATTCCTAACACACTAATTAAGGGAGGATACGGAATAATGAATCCCTTCCCGAATTGATTTTAATAAAAAGAGAAAGGTTAATTTTTAATATCTTTTTGTACTTTTAAATTGGCCTTCTTTTTGTCTCGTTTAACAATTTACCAATTCTTATTTTATTCTGATTAACGAAAGACGAATAGTATAAAGTTCAATAAGTGACTTTCCAAAGTCGGAATGCTGCAATTGGAATCTTAAGACCAAAGGTTGCTTTTAGTTATGAATTTTTTTCTAATTTATGTAATTTTAGGTATATTTTAGACCTTAATTAATTAAAGAATTATTTTTTATTTATAAAATCTAATTTATTATTTACGTTTTTATTAAAAATACTCGATTTACTTCTAAAATCTTGTGACTTTTATTTAATTTCTTATTCTTATTATTGTTGGGTATTTAAAAGTAATTCTATATTTGTTTTCAATTATAAAAGAGTAAAAACAAAAAGGATTGTTCTTTAAAAAATATATAATTTTAATTACAGATATTACATATCTTTTGACAGTATAAAGAAAAATCTTAACCCTTATTCAGAAATTTTGGGTAATCCTTTGGGACAATTTATATCATCGCAATTTGATTTTAAAATATATAATTGGTATGATTAATTAAATATATAAGATGATATATCTTGATTTCCGTTCTTTTATTTAACTTTTGTTTAATCGTCCGGCTCAGTAAGTTTTCTTTTCGTCTCGATCAATTTCAATGATTTATAAAATCGATGTTAATAATTATTTATTCAATCATTTAGAATAAATAATTCGTTCGTAAGAATAGATAATTAGTTAATTTAATCTCTGGTTGAGATTCTTTTAAAATTTAAATTTCAATAATGTCTTTTTCTTTATAGCCTTCTCCATTAAAGTTTTTATGTGACCCTTTTCACCTAAATACTTCTTTTTATTATTCTATTTTTATACGTAATTTAATTTTATTTAAAAAATTTATCTCCTCTGCTTATATTTTCGCCGAAAAATTTTTTCTTCTCATATTTTTCTGTTTACAATTTTATTCTCTTCATTTCTTTTTTATTTATATAGACTTATATTTACTAAGTAGTAAAAGGTTAATAAATTTCATTATACCCAATTACACAAAAATTTTATTTATATTTAATTAAAATTCAACATTATTTCTTATTTTTATAATTAATTTTACGATAAAAGTAAATAATATTTCTTATTTAACTGATTCAAATATTTAAATAAAATCTTAAATATTTTATACACTAGTATACTAAATTCTCTAAAGAAACTCTTTTTCAACATTTTTAAATACTGCATAATTTTTTATATTGATTTCTTTAACATCCGTTAAAGAAATTATATTCGTGTTGGTGTATCTATGTTATCTTAGAACTATTAAAAGAAAATCAAAAATAAGACTTTATATTTTAAATATGTATTTATTATCTACAATTTAAAAAATTCGATGTAAACTTAATCCTTATATTAGAATTTATATTTTGGGTAGGGTGAGAAGAAATTTCTCTTACTCTAGTAATTTTGATTATACAAAAATATGCTTATTTTATAAATTTTAAATTATCGACGAGAGTCTCGTACTTTCAATAGGTTATTCGCACTATTATTCTTGATATATTCTAATTCAATTTTCACTTTCTCTTGATGTTACTGGTAGTGATTTTTCTCGTTTAAATATTAACATTGATCAAATAAGTCGAGTAATTGTAAATTTAATTAGTTGTTCTTTTGTTTGAACAGTCGATTGTAAATTTATTCAGTAGTTATTCTTATTTGGACAGTTAAGCGGTTGTTTGCTCCAGGCAATTACGAAAATATAATTTTTGTACTTTTATTTCTTTCGATCTTTAAAATGACAATGATCTTTTTGCCTTCTTTTCAATAATATAATTAAGGATCTCCTTTTCCTTAAATCTTCCTCTTTTTTATGCTACTCTAATTAATTTAATTTCCTTTTACTTACTTTTAAAAATACTTTATTTATTTTCTTATGATAAATATTACTTAACTCAATCTTGATTATTTACCTTTTTAACTATTTCTAATTTAATTGTTTTTATATAAATTATATTTATTATAGTAAACAGATAAATAATATCTTTTAAATAATATCTTTAATCTCTATTAATTAAAACAATTAATACTTTTAAAAATAATTTTTATTTTATAACATCAACATTCATATGTTCAGTATAGAAAATGTAGTCGAATAAATGTCGGAGAAATGTTTTAATATTCTCAATTCCGCGAACATTAGAAACATTTCGTGAATAAATTGTTTTCTGTTTTCATTCTCTTTTACAATCTATCACGGCTTTGTGTAGAAAACGCAGAGAATCGTGCAGGTGTATGACGGGCGCGGGGATTTTTCAATTTGGATCGAGTGATAGCACGAGTGCCTGAATACGCTTTAGGAAAGAAAGCTGGTGATGCTGCCAATAGAACTGAAGGGCGAGGCATCAGTCGTTTTCCGTGGATTCAGAGAGGCGACTCGACAAGATTTTGAAAAGAGATCAACTGCACTTACAAAAGCGTTCGCCCCAAGCCCGAGACTATCACAAGTATCTTTTGCCTCCAGACGTCCAGCACGCGGAAATTGCGTGGAGGTTTTCAAGCGGTCAGCGGCAGTGATCTGAAGCAACGGAAGCAACTTTGAGGCTTTCATTGCTCAGACCTTTATAAATGGGCTGCCCGAGTCAGCCATAAGAAGTTTGACCAAGCAGCACGAAGGAGAGGTAATCCAGGCGTTTTCAGAATGGAAGAAAAATGGGTGGCTCATCCAATTTAATTGCCAAGCAAAGGAAATTCTACCTCTGATGACAATGGTTCGGGCAAATATGGGGAAGGTGCGACTAGTGCTAGACTATAGAACCTTAAACGAGTTCGTGTACAGCCGCACCACAGAAAGCCTGGTCATCGCTCGAGATAATTGATTTGAGGCGGACATATTATCAAATCAAGGTGGGCCGGATCCTGTGGCCTTATCAAGTGATCTACCACGAGTAAGGTCATGGTATCTGACATAACTAGGCTTTGGATTGAACATGGCACCCAAAATTATGCGACGCATCATAAAACATGGACTAGGGTCAGACCCACAAATCACGGGGCCACAGATGCGTACTGTGACGATATCATCGTCAGTATCAGCAAAGTATCAGCAGATCACGTGGTAGCGGTGCTCTATATATTCAGACTCGAAACAAAACCGCCGGCAAAGACCCCGAAATGATCGCAGGTATATACTTCTAGGATTAATTTGGCATAAAACTGAAAAGACAGATACATAGAGGTAGGGAAATATTGGTAATTAGAGACAACCCATCAGATAAGGACAAACTAAAAATAATATTGGAAATATTTAACAAACAAATTGACGGGCATTTAATGGAGTTTTTAACAAATTATTAATTAGTATTCATTATTATAAGTGGGATATCGGCAAAACATCATTGACAAAACATAAAATAGAAATACACGGGATCCAATACTAGTAAAGTCTTATCGGCAATCAAAACACTTTGAGGACAAATTGGATGATGTTATTAAAAATTTCGAAGAAAATGACATAATCGAAAAGTGTAGTTCACCATGGAATTTACCATAATATGTGTGTGGAAGAAGGAAAAGCAAGATATTCGAGTGTGTGTAGACTTCCGCCAGTTAAATAGAATTACCGTCAGACCAGAGTTTCCTATGCCGAATGTAGAGGAAATCTTGAACACACTGAATGGTGTACAATATTTTAGTACAATTGATCTTGGAAACGCGTACTACCAAGTCGAGTTGGAAGAAGAATCAAAGAATAAAACAGCATTCGCAACAAATAATGGACAGTATTGTTTCAAAAGAATTCCTTTCAGGGTAGCAGCAGCCCCAGTAACTTTCCAAGAGCTAATGGTCAAAGGCCTAGGAGATTTGAACTGAAGAGTCTATTTAGACGATATGTTGATTTTTGCAAAAAATAAAGAAGAGCATATTCAATGAATAAAAAATGTACTGGAAAAAATAAAGGAAGCTAGTTTAAGAATTAACTCAGAAAAGTGCCAATTTAAACAGAAAGAACAAAATGTTTAGCGTATATTGTCAATAAAAATGGTATAGAAACTAATCAAACAAAGATTGAGACCATTAAAAAATTTCAGAACCTATCATGTATCAAACATTTCAGAAGTTACTTGGGTCTAACAAATTACTACAGAAATTTTTTAAAAGATTACGTAAAATATTCAAAAGTATTGGAGAGTTTGTGTGGTAAGAATAAAGATAAGAAAATAATATGGACTGAAGAATGCGAGGAAGCTTTTCGAAAATTGAAAGAAAAAATGATTGACACCCCAATACTGGCGTATCCAGATTTTGAGAAGGAGTTTATACTGGATACGGATGCAAGTTTCGATACAATCGGGGTAGTATTATCACAGAAGGACACATATGAAAGAGAGAGAGTGATAGCATATGGATCACATAAAACGAACAAACACGAGCTTGGATATTGTGTTACAAGGAAAGAGCTGCTGACAATTTATTATTTTACGCAATATTATAAAAACTTCTTATACAGTAAAAAGATTTTTTCTAAGAACTGATCATAATCCAACTCGTCTGATCACTGGTGATTGTGTCTCCGATGCAAACACATTTACCACTGTCTGTTTCGAGTCGATCGATTCGGAATCATTTATTGATTTGTCGATTCCCTTGTGTTTCGATGTGATTTTACAATCACTATTTTCGACAAACGAAGCATATCTATCTGATATATCGGTTTTCCGTCTCTTATGTCGCTCTCTCTACCGATTACTATCGCCTCTCAACGATCTGGCAAAAATGTGAGACATGTTGATACCGATTGGAATCTCTCGTGCACTTTTGCCGATCAAAACAAATTCACAAACTTCCGACGATAAAGAACCAAATTCAAAATAATCGCTTTATTACAATATAACGGCAAAATGAAATCGAATTTCGAAAAGTTTTATTATTTATCAAATTGTTGATTCAAACAATCATCACAAAAAATTAAAATCCATCAATTTTTTAAAATCAAATATTTGGACAATTTTTAATGTCTTTAGAATTGGTTTTTATTTACATCAGAATTTTTTATAATGTTTTTGATTTATTTTTTTTCTAATTAAGAATCATGCGAACTCTAATCGTCCACAATTTAACGAAGATTAGCTTTTTTATTGATAATTCATATAGTATCGGAACTAAAATCACCAAATTTATTCCGATTTCGAATTGGGGGAATTCTTGGTCACTACAAGGACTTTATACTGAATATGAAAATCCAATAACACCGCAATTTCAAACGTGGATAAATTTTCTTAGTAGTCTGAGAATGGAATATCGGAAAGGAGGAAAGCACTCAAATGCAAATACAAAGTCGAGAAATTCTTGTGAATTATGTAGTCAGTGACAAACAATGCACGAAGAAACTAAGAAAGGAAAGATTAAAACATGAAACTTGGCTTTAGACAAAGAATCAAAAGAGTTCAAATGACAGAAAGATAATACCGTAAAGTTTTTTTCCAAATGTTTAAAGTTGAAGTAGCCAAAGTACTGTGTTTAAAATTTCCAAAAAACTCCCGACACTTTTCAAGTATATCTTTAACATAATATAACCATTTTGTTACAGATAACTGCATTGAATGTACGAAGATGGATCGATGTTTAAATTTAGGCTCCGGAAATGCAGCAATCATATTTCTAGCTTTATCTGTAACAATTGCAACAATGATACTAATATTTATCTTCCAATCGTCTAAGATTGTACAAAGTTTTTAGGCGACATTCTTTCCTGTATGGCTTTCCAAAAATTCTTTTGTGGCGAGAAGATATGTTTTCAAATTAAATCATCAGCAAAATAATGTACAGTCTATGAGAGGTGGTTGCAACATCAATTTCCGAATTCATCTTTTTAACACCAAATTTTATTTATATAACAACAATTCACATATTTAAAACAATTTTTTTCTGTTAATTTAATTATCCTGCCACAAATTAATCTATTAAATTCTTTTCGATTCTATTTTTAAAATCTTGCAAATTTATTAAATACATTTCACATTAAAACCAAAAATTTATTTTAAAATTGGTTATACCCCAAAACAGCGAGTTACAAAACAGCGAATTACATAACAGCGAATCCCAAAACAGCGAATGTCAAAACAGCGAATCATCAAAACAGCGAATTACAAAACAGCGAATTCTCAAAA
>MQRK01246574.1:0-23988 GCA_001938485.1 Girardia tigrina
GGACCGAATGCCCATTTTCCCCCTACTTTCGCTGTCGTCATTGCATTCATCAATTTCCGCAACTGGGTATTGACGATTTTGAGGTCTATTACGGTATCCTGCATTATTTTTTTTCTTCCTGTTTCTACTGTACTGTTCTCTTTCCTTAAAACTATTCTTGTTGAGATAACATTGAGTTCTATAATGGCCATTTCTGTTGCAGTGAATACACTTCACATTTTGGCAATCTCTTCTTATGTGGCCTTCTTCTTGACATGCATAACATTTTACAGTTCTGTGATAATTGCTTTTCGGTTTGAATCCATAATTTCCTTGGTTCCTATTGTTGTGTTCGTAATGTATATGCGGGGTTCTTTCATTGTGTACAGCTTTGCATCTAGTTACGGTGTTCAAATTATCTTGTTTATTTACCGTAGTATATGCTGCAACTTTTTCCTCACTTTCCATTTTATGTAGTTTGTACATATTGGTAACTACGCTTTTTATATCTTTAGTTTCAGTGTTCCTCTCAGTTTTAATTCTTTTTTGATTTCATAACTGTCAACCATATTTAAACAGGCAAGGTCGAGGAGTTCTTTTTTAGACAATTTTTCTTTTGTTAGTATATTAACAAGTTCCTCTGCTTTTTTGTATGTTTCTTCTGGGTTGGAGGATCCCCACCGTAAGTTTACCATCTCCTTCATTGTATCCAGAATGGATTTTTCTTTAGTAAATGCAGCCTTCAATTTTTCTTTGTAATTTTTACCGTCCATCTCTGAATAGTTTTTTATTGCCGACGGTGTCATAAACACAGTCACCATCACTATTTTCCTCTCTTCTGTTATGCCCATAATGTCGGAATAGCGTCCGAAATTATCAATGAAATCTTCCAAATCCGATTCAGAACCATTGAATTTTTCACATCCAATAATGTTTGTTATCACATGAGTCGTGGTTGCCATATTAACAACATCACAATTTGAATGCAAACATTTATTGACAACACAAACAGATTCTTCACAACAATTTTCAGAGAGCATCTTTCTTTGATTGATATAGTTTTTGTTTATATATTCAAATCTAAAAAAACAATAAATGGGAATTTTTTAATATTAATTTTTAATTTTTTAAATTTCATTGGATAAAAATGCATTAGGTAATTTACTAAATGAATATTAATTTTTAAAATATATTAAATTTAATAGGTTAAAATCGTTTACTAAAAATATTATTAAAATTCATAATTATAAAACTTTAATTAATTAGTACTTAAAATTAATATCATTAGATTTAAATAATCAATCAATAAACATATCAATCCCATCTGAGTAGGAGAGTCACAAATCTAAACAGCATACAAACAACAAACTTACACCATTCCAAATTATCCCTCACAATTTTTTTATCCAATTTTTTTGTATCCATTTTTTATTATTTCACTATTTGACCATCCATTTTTATTGACTTCAACAATAATTCCTTTTGGAAAATTTTCTTTGTGCATTGTTAATCCTTTAAATATCACCATTGGTTTACATTTTTTTTTCATCGGCAGTTACAGTTAATATAACTGTAAAATTATATTTTTCATTTCCGGTTGTTTTGATCAGAATATCTTTTTTTCCTTTTTCATCAACTGTCCTTGTATTCGGAATATCGAAACTAACAAAAACTTCATCCATATTCCCAAGATGCTTCAAATCGATATCTCTCTTTTATCTTTAATACAAAGTAAAAATGATTCTTTTTTTTCTTCCCAATCAGCTGGCAACGATTGTCCGACTGAAGTTATTGCTCTCATGCTTAAATTATTTCTTTTCATAAATCTTGTGCACCAACCATTCGTTCCTTTAAAATTTTCTATATTAAAATCATATTTTGCCATTTTTTACACTGTTAATCTAATATCAATTATAGAAACTTTAAACCCTTTCTCCCTTTTCTCAATTACATACTTTTTAACGGCCTTTTCTAAATCGAGCCAATGTGCAAATCCCCCTCTTTTCGGCATTATATTTAAAAGATTTTTCGATTTTCTCCAATCCCGAATGTTTTTTTTCATTTATATTGAATTCTCTTTCTGCTTTTCTGTTACCATGTTTTTCAGCATAAACAATAATTTCTAATTTTCTTTCGACCGTAAACGATCTTCTTGTTTTCTTCATTTTTAACGTGGATTTTAAATTCCAATTATAAAAATAATAATATTCCAATAAAACAAAAATAATTAAAGTCAAAATTAAAATAATATTAATTTAAATTTAATGATTTCTTCATTTGCATAATTAAAAATAAGTTTTTAATTTTTAATTTTTGATAAGTTTTAATAAGTTTTTCACTTATTATAAAAAATTGAAAAATTAAATACCCAGTTCGAAATAATAAATTATAACTGATTTATAAATTAAAGCAGAAACTTTCAAAGACGAAAATTTAGCTCCCCTGTCATACATGACGGGTTTTTTTCCTAGGAACAAAATAATTTAGAGAAATTATTGAAACTCAATGAAAATTGTAGCAACCAGCAAAGACCGACACGCCGGGCTAAAACTCTAGTATTTAATTGTTTCACTTTAAATAAATTTTCATAATTATAGAATTCTTATCATAGATTTAATTTATTTTTAAATATATTTATTGTACAATTATTATCCATTAATGATTCACATATTTGTGGCCGTCTTTATTTGCATTATTAATATTATTTTACAATCGAATTCACATTTGCCACAGATTCTTAAATATATAAATAATTAAAAAACTAGATATTAAAAATTATTAAAAATAAGTTAAAATTAAAATTTTAAGATTTAATATGTATAATATTTATTAAAAATATTTATAGTTTTTATTGTGTTTGTAGAAAGTTTTATTTTATAATTTGGAAATCTGAATTTTTGTATATTTAAATTGTAAAAAATTAAAATTTAGTTGTAGTACTATGCAAAATAACTGAAGTTCTTACTACTTCTGCCTCATTTTCATTTCAAAAAAATATTTTGAAAATCTAATCTAATCTCATTATTATCTAACATGATTCGCGATTCCGTAAATAAAAGTATTACAAAAGAATTTATGTTTTAAAGTATAGACAAACTAACTTTACTGCAGAAAAAACTACGAAATATTCAATCTGATAGGAAGTTTTTCTTCCTATCAGGCGCGAACGAAGGGGGATTAAGAGGATAAATTCTCTCCTCCCGAAAAAATTTGAAATTTTGATATTTATTACCTCTAGGTTGTTTAACGGCATATTAACAAAAATAAGTTAAAATTTTTAAATTTAAAAAGTGAACTCTCCAAAATTTTAAGAAAATCCCCCCCCCATCCGAAAAATATAAATTAGAAAAAATATTACCTACACGACCCCATTCCTCATTAGTCATATGCTTGAGCTGTTTAGCCCATTGATATCTCTTTGTTTCACTACCTGAGTCAGGCGTGCTTTTTTAGTAGGTCGCCGATCCATCTAGTTTTTTTCAGCCAAACGTCTCTGAAACGATCTTTTGGAAACTTTAATTCCTACGTCGTTTATCATCGTAGTAAGGCAGTCCTAACTCTCTTTACGATTATAAAGACGCAGATTCATAACAGAAATTTACACACAATCATTATTACCAAAATTTAGGTCACATTGATAAAATTCATTACTAAGACAGACGATTCAGGCTGATACACTTCTGACAATTGCCAAGAACATTTACAAGTATACCGTCGTAAAATTCATCAAAAAAATTAAATACAAACCTATTCGTTTTCTCCAAAAAATCATTTAAAGTTTAAAATACCTAAAAAATAAGTGTCCATAATAATTCATCTGAAATTTCGCTTTCATTTACTTAATATTGGTTTCCATAATAGCTACATTATGTACAAATAATTTTCCCCTTCGTCCAAAAAATGCATGTCATCTTTATATTTCCTTGATATTCCGACTAATTTGATTGAGTTTTGAATGTTTATTATCGAAATATTATTCCAGGCATCGCGAACCCACGAATTGATAATATTTTTGTTTGTATGTTTTTGGATGGCCCCTTTTTTATTTACGGGTGATTGGAAATTATTATTGTATTGAAAGGATAAAATCATTTCTTAAAAATATCAGCAGATTTGAAATTCACATTTATTCTTGATGACCTGGCGATGATGGTTATAACATCGAAATTATGTCGACAATATTAGCTTGAAATTTCTGAAGAAAAAATTGTATCAATTAATTTAACGATAATGTTCGAGTTGGAAGATAATATAAATTAATGGCTAAAGAAGGTTTTATTTTCAATATTTGTCTTTTTAAGTCATAAAAATCATATTTACCGATAAGATTATCTGATAATATTATTTTAACAAATAATATATTTTCATTAAAATATAAATAATATTTGTATTCTTAACTTTCAAGAATTCTCAACCGGAACATTCTGATATAACGGATCTTCAATCTGCTCTGGCCGCCTTTGAAGTTTTAGCACAAAAAATAAATGAAAAGAAACGATTCGAAGAACTAAGTATATTTTTTCATCTTTTATGTAACTATCATTTTTAAAATATCCAAAAATTCGTCTTATATAGGTCTATCCAGAAAGTTTTGTCCGATGGTTTTCTATAAGTATCTAGTGAATGCATTGATAAAGTCTATGATATTTACAGTATAGATAACATATACATGTGTGAATGATTTTGTAAAATATAATTAAAAAATAATCAATTTTTCCTGTTTTAGGAAAACTAATTTCAAAAAATAAGTTAAAAAATTGTTTTAAAAATAAATATTATTTTGCAATATTGTTTGAAAGTTGTATTTTCATTGCGTTAAAATAAATTTGAATCAACTTGATATTCGAATGATATATTACTGCTGGAAACGTAATTGGAATCCCCCCGCTATATCCACCAATGAAAGCCTCCCTCATAGGACGAAATTACAACTCCGCGGAAGAAGTTCAAGTGCTGTTGGAGCGTTGGATTGAAGAGAAACCTCATAGTTTCTTCACCTAAGGAATTAGAAAACTTCCAGAACGGTGGAAGAAGCGTGTGGTTCACAATAGACAATTTGAACAATTTTAACTTTGAACACATTAGAGATGATGATGAAAATAACAATAAATGCTTATCTTTCACCTGTCTATAAGTCAATTAAGACTTTCTGGACAGACCTGTATTTTCACTATATCTAAAAAAATATTTAAATTAGTTTGTAACCTTATTAATAAATCTTTATTAGTCGTTAGATGAATAATTGAAATGTTATTAATTTTCGCTTTACTATGTCAATATTTGTTTGTTAAATGTCAAATGGAATTTTAATATCTAACTATAAATTAAGGTTTGAAAATTGTTTTTTTCATTATAAACGAATCTATCTCTTACTCTGGTGAGACGAGACTTGCGTTGTCGTTATCAAATAGTCGTCACATCTTTAATTATTTCTAAAAGTCAAGTTCGTAACGAAAACTGAAAGATTAAATTTTTTAGAAAGACTGATTTTCAATGCAATATTAAAAAGTGTCGTTAAATTATTTGATGAGCTTTTTGCGTAAATACATTGAATTGAATGGCTCCTTAGTTGACAAAAAAACTCCTGATGATGACTAAAATTCTTAGATTAAATAATCACATGGTTTGGACCTAAAGAGGACAGGTACACGTTCTCCAATACATAATGACTGAAAGTTCATTTAGGTTTATTTGAGCGACTTGTAAGTGATCATGACGCGACGCACGCAAATCGATTACACTGGCCAGGACGAAGGACACTTCAGTAATATCATTATGTCACTTCCGGATAGAGATCACCGACATTCAGACTTACCATCGGATCGAAGTGTTTGTTCGTTTGTACAAACTCAGCATTTACTGAGCAAAATTTATTTTTGCTGAGGCCTCTCAATACTCATTTAACTCTCCCATAAACACACTTTAAGACTTTGTAATGTTTCATGATGCTACTACAGTTACGTCCAATCGTTAATAACAAGTTTGCATTCGTTAATAACGAAACTTGTACCTATTTTTCAAACTCATACAAAAACTTTAATCTAAATAAACAGAATTATTTAATAACTCATTTTTCCTAATTCATAACTCCAACCCGAATTTATATTTTTATTTATCAGGATGTTGCCTTCTAATTAAAAATTTATATATATATTTTAAAATTTTACCCATAATGCAACTTCATTTTCCAGTAAAGATT
This sequence comes from Girardia tigrina, assembly GCA_001938485.1. Classification (NCBI taxonomy): domain Eukaryota; kingdom Metazoa; phylum Platyhelminthes; order Tricladida; family Dugesiidae; genus Girardia; species Girardia tigrina. Next base: position 6,179 of record MQRK01246574.1, read on the forward strand.
TTAATATCTTTTCAAAACATTAACCTTTTTAGGCCACCCAAATTTTATGTACTTTCAATTAAAATAGTTTCTTACTTAAAATTTTACTGAACCAATATTTTAAAAAAATTTAAAATATTGAATCAAAAAACCAAAAATGTTAAATTTAGCCTTTTTTATCATATGGCTTTTATATAGAGGTTCACAAAAACGCTCGCAGAACCCGAAAAGACTGGGGATAAAACAGAAGAATCACTTGATTTAACAGAAGCCTGTGATAAAGACCAAAGTTGCGAGGAAATGGTTGATGATGTGGAAGATCCCTCAGGATCTAATGATCACTCATTCAAGATAACATCACCTGAATCTATTCTAAGTCAAAGGAGACCGTTTTTCCTAATTCCACCAAAACTTCTGGATTCATATACAAAGAAAGACAACTTTTAAATTGTATTCGAAATTCTCCACGAGGCAGTAAAGAAACAATGCCATAGAATCGCTTCAGATATCCAAGTTGATAAACTAAACCTGGTACAATTTCTTATGGTCCAGAAAGTGATCCTACCAGACGCCGCTTCAGAATCATAAGAAGTTATATCAACAACCTCCACTACATTGCTGAAGACACAAACAGCATTGAAAACGTGAAACTCAGTTGGCTGAATAGACTGATTCGAACAGCCTATGACCTATCAATCCCATACCCTAAAGAATGGAATGCGGCGAGTAAGACTAACCCAAATCCCTATACAGACGAAAAGATTAGCGAGGTTCTTACAAGTATCTGTGACATATATCACCGACAGAGCCCTGGTTTGGCAATCGCTGTACGCATGTTGCTTCAGGATACGGATAGACAGCTGCGGGAAATAATAGCTATCAAAGAACCACAATATACCAAATCCATTGTTATCCAAATGCTCCGCAAGTTAAATAAACTCGAGATTCCAGAAAAACTCTTAAACGCGGATAACACCCTTAGGTCCTAATTGAGGGAAATAATAGATAGACACAAAATCAAAATAAATAACTACAATGTTGTCAAGAATCTATACACGGCAGATAAAGTATCACCGAAAGTACAACAAGAAGTCCAAAACATTATTAGGTATTTTTTATTATTAGGTATACTTCTTATATAAATACACAAAGTTTTTATGAAGAATATATAATTTTTAGAGTATATAGAGAATATAAATATATAAGAATAATATTTCCATATGTTTTATAATTAATAAATTTACAATTTTTTACTATTATGTAACAAAGATTGTCACTGTTAGGAGCCATAACCTTTGACAGGACTGAAAAGTGGCACATGAAAACCTTACATGCTATTCAAAAAAAGCCAAAAAGAGTTATCGCCACTATATCTGGTGCCGTCCAAGAAGAGGACAGTGATTACCAATTAACGGTCACAAAGTTTAAAGATTTGAGAAAATGTATTTCAATTTTTATAGAAACAGTTTTTATACTTCGAGATAATTTAAAAGTAATTTCGTTAAAATATTTTTATATTCATTTAATAGTATTTCTGATCAGGAAATTCTTAATCTCTATTCGGCTATTAGTGAAGATTTGACGTCTATTTTGAGATCCGAATTTGGTTCGCAACTGAATTTCTATCTCGTCATTTGTAAAAGGGGTGAAAGTGATTATTTTAAAAATTATGTAATTTTTGCTATATATTTTATTATTAATCTGTAATATGTTTTACAATTGTTGACTGATTATCATCTTTTGTTCGGACTTCATAAACAGTCCTAAAATTACGATTAGTAAAGGAAGAACTATGTATAATAACTTAAAGGTAAAACTATGAAGATTAAAAGAGATTCCAAGGAAACGTTGTCGTGAACGAGAATCTGACAAATATTGTAACGGGATTTTTCAGATAAATGGAATCAGATAAAATTAATATTTAAGATTTAGAAATTGAATCAATTTTATTAACTAAAATCAAGTTTGGTGTATGAGGGGTTAATTTAAATTTGCAACTCGCCAGAATAATTTATTATTTTTTAATTTAAAATGTAAAATATTTTAATGTTAATATGCTTATTAAATATTTTAAAATTAAAAATGATATAATAAAACAACTATTAAAAACAAATACGTATTTAAAAATAAAAGATGTTTTTAATGTGTTTTTTAAATATTTTAAAAATTAAAAATGATATTTTAAAAGAAAATCATAAAAAAATATAAATATCTATTTAAATATAACAAATATTTTTTAATGTATCTATTAAATATCTTAAAATTAAAATGATAAGAAAACCATTAAATATTAAATATTTATTTATAAATAAAAATATTTTTACAGTCATAACAATTTATATATTTTAATAGAAGTTATAAAATAATTTTAAATAAATTTTAAAATAAATTTTTGGTTATAATGGGAAAATTATTTAATAAATTTGCAAGATTTTAAAAATTGAATCGAAAAAATTTAATAGATTAATTTGTGGTGAGATAATTAAATTAACAGAAAGATTTGTTTAAATATGTGAATTGTTGTCACATTAATAAATTTTGGTGTTAACAAACATATGATTCCGTGCAGACTGCATGGAGTGCACTTCCTTCATGTTCTGATATTCTTTGATAAATATGCTTGGACCTCATGATGTTGTATCCACTAACGAACGTTGATTGATCTGAAGCTTTACTATACTCCAGACAAAATGAACAAAACAACTTTTGATTGTTTTTGTCGTAAGTCAGCCATTGGCGAGGCTTATTGTTTCTGAAATAAACGTTCTGGTAATTAAGTTTAACGTTGAGATAAAATTGTTTTGTTTCGGATGAAATTTGAAAAATAGTTTCAAACGATCTGCTGACGGTTTAGAAAAATAATTATAGTTGTTATGAGTTTCTTCACTTAGCTCAAATTGGCTACTGGTCACAGTGGTCAAATTATATTGAATGTCAGAGTTAGAATATGAGTTTACATTCACAGCATTATCATCGAAACTATCTGCTGCTTTAATTTTTGAACTATATGCTTCATTAGCCGTACTCATATTGGCAATATAGTCAGTACTAAAAGATGTTGCAAACATGTTTGTTAACTTTTGGGCATCGTTCTCTAAAAGTGATTTCTTTCTTATTCGTTATTTCTCAGCTCTTCCTTTTCGTTTATTCATTTTTCTGTGGGGTAGAGTATATATGCTGGAAATAAAATATAATTATTTGAAAAAATTGTTTAAACACCAAAATTATGTGTAGGGTAAATGTTGTTACACTGCTTAACTAATAACTTATAATTTTAAATGATAATCCATTATCGGGACCACCAAAACCACCATATTTGTTTAGCCAACGATTTAAATAAAATCATTAAAAATAATTAACTAACCTTTTCTTTTATATTTTTTTAAAAAAAAGTATGGTAAAAATGTTTATATTGAATCAATATAATCAATATTATTGATTATTGAATAATAACATATAAGTATTACAAAATATTTAAGCAGAAGGAAAACAAATATGTCTGCAGAATAAATCGGAATGAATAAATTATTAAAGTAAAATATTGTCGCTGCGACACTGTCGGGTTAAAACCTCGTAACGTAAAGTAATGATTTTGCTGTTTTAGTTTGGTTATTTTCAATACAAACTATTATTTGAAGCTATCATATAATCAACGGTAATTTCAGTTTAAATTAAAAATATAATAACTTTCTTTTGACAGTTGGCAGCCTCCGGCCCACCGGGAATTTCTTGGTGTCCCGGCGGCCTGATGCCGAACACAACATACAATAAACACCATTCGAAAATATTCCTCCCACCTCTCATGTAAAAAAAGAATAAACCCCGAGGAAAATAAAAAATAACTATTTTTTCTGATTTTCCTGAAACAACCACGTTCTGTTCTTTTCACCTTTTTGAAATTTTATTTAATTTTGTAAAAAAAGTAAATAATGGTAAATAACAGGAAAAGTCAAAATAATATCATTAAAATATTTTGCAATTATAATACACAAATTTTTAAATAATTAAAAAAAAAGATTCGAATGAATTATTCATTTACTTAACTAAAGAGTTTATTTTCAGTACACTGTCGCCAATAAAGTAAGTAATCGAAAACGATTTCGTATCTTCAGTTTATTTGAAACGTGTGTATCAGTCGGGCATGTGTAAAGAGATGCTTTGTAATCTAATTCAGTTAAGATTTCTGCTTTGTCGAATGATTTCGAGTGGTTGTCACTTAGTTTGAATGGTGCTACCAAATTTATCAATCGATATTCGCCGAGCAGCCGAATGTGTGACTCGTGATCAGTCGTGCATGTGTTAGACAATGACGTTTTATGATTTATGTAGCGTTCTTAATTGCGTCTTTAATAACATACTTTGTCATTCTGAGCTTATTCTTGATCGAATGATTTCGAGTGGTTGTCACTTAGTTTGAATAGTGCTATATTGGCCTTTGTTTTCTTGCAATAATTCCGATACAAAAATGCTATATTTATTATTTGATTTATTTAAATATTTTTTAAAACATAAATATTTAAAAAACTTAACCAATAAAATTCAAAGTAAAAATAATTTTGATTGCGGTAAATTTAAAATTTGATTAATAACTTTAGCTATGTAGAAAATTTAAAATCAAATGACACCGAATCAAGGTTTGAATTTAATTTTACTACAGTTCAAGATTCAGTAAGTTCTTTGTTATCATTCAAGATGGGAGGATATTTTATATCGATTAATCGAATCGTTTAATGAATCAAATTTTGAATTTCAATCGGAAAAATTAAATTAAAAATTTATCGAAAAATAAAAGATTAAATCGGTACGAATTCTGAAACATATCACCGAGGAAAATCGCCATTCGATCATCGACTCAAGATATACAATTTTATGATATATATGTATATACTAATCAATGTAAAAAAACAATGGCAATTTATACTCATGATTAAAAACTGAACGCCATTTTGCAAAATTTATTTTTGGTTTTGTAATTAATTTCGGCGGATTACCCGCCATCTTCAGACTAAATTAACATTTGTTTTTTGCAACTGATATATGAGAATGTGGATTATTCAATCAATTATACAATAAAGGCTCTATTTGAAAATGTTTAACAGAGAAGTTGAGTGTGAAGCTTGAACATTAATTTTTGGATCCATGTATCTTTTTAATAAGGCCTCACACGTTACTCTCTCCCAGTAATTTTTAAATCGATTACTCAGAATTTTAAAATCATTTTTTCGATGTTCTTTTTACATTTTAAATTATGTTCAGCATTATTGCTCCCATTATCCAATCGACTATGCTCTTTGATCTGTTTGCAGAGATGATGATATGTCTCTCCAATGTATGTGGCGTTACACCCATTACAAGTATATTTATAAACAAGATCGGAGCACAAACCGAGAGGAGTGGGAGATTTATTGTTGAACATATCACGAGTTTTATATGATTGTGAAATAATTTTTAGATTCATGGTATTCGTAATCAAACTTTTCAAGATTGATGATTTTAAATGTTTAAGGCCCTCTGAATAAGGAATCGATAACATATACCTTGATTCAAGTGGGTTATAATTTATATTATGGGAAATGGTATGATGTATCGTATAAAAACTAATGTTAATTTAATCTGAATATTGCGGGTAATCCGTCGAAATTAATTACAAAACCAAAAATAAATTTTGAAAAATGGCGTTCAGTTTTTAATCAAGATATATATATATATATATATATATATATATATTGATTCACTTTGTATATATATAATGATATGTTAATAATTAAAATATGAAATCAAATTAATATTAAATAAAATACAAAAAAGAATAATATTTAACTTTTTTTGAAAAATAATAATTATTTCTCGATGATTCATTAAGAGTCGATTTATTAGTTTGTCTGAGTGTATGTGCTGGGTGTCAGAGAATTTCGTAATGACTGATTCAATTAGCTCGCTCTGATTAGTCGACCAATCAGATCGAGCCTCATCAGATATTACTTTCAATAGTTATTTTTAAATCACATTATTTTGTTTTCAACGATTTTTGAGAGCAAAATTCTTATTGTCTTCTCAAATTTGATCGGTGCCGAAATTTAATTTAATTGTTTGATTGATAAGTATTTGTTCACCAATTATTTTTGTAAAAAAATGAATTTTACCTTTAATCGATTGTTAAATTTAAACGATTACGATTTTGCAAAATAGTTTGAATGATTTGAATATATTTTGTGAAACATTTTGAACCATTTAATTTTTTTTAAAAAATAATTTTATTGATTTTTGACGACATTTTTAAATTTATACTGACGAATTTGATTAAAAATGAATATATTTTTTTTAATTTTGAAAGACTGAGTTCTTGAATTTGTTTGCTATTACTCATGATCTCTAGTCGAACCAATTAAAACTAAAATATGATGATCAGTCTGAACAATATTAACAAATGCACCCTGTACGAAATATCCGAATATCAAATCCGCTGCGTCTCTGCTTCCACCATCTGGTCTTCGGGGCAACCTGGAAATGCGATGGAACCATATTAATTATTAAAAAAATGATTTCTCTTAAAATACTGTTTTCAAGTCATTCCAATCGACATTACAGTGTAATTATAAATCAATTTATTTTACCTGATCTAATCGATTTCTCTCTGCGTTTTTCACAAAATCTGTTAATACTTATTTTGAGGCTTGGTACATCGATAAGGATTCCCAAGGCTGGATCGAGCAAATGGTATCTGATTCTTCAAGCTTTTTTAGAATCGATTTTAAAATAATTTGTTACATAACTTGCGAAAATAAAAAAGGTTGTTTAAGCTCCAAAAAATAATTAAATGTGTCTTGGGCAAAATATCTTTAAAAAGGGGAGTTAAAATTGATTTAATTTTGAGGAAGACTAATACAAAGTTGATGACTGCAATATCTTGATCGAATTCAAATTATTTACTGATAGATGAAAATAAAAATCATTTCGAGCAGTTTCGATACGTTGATAATTAAAATTTGATTTATATATATATATATATATATATATATACAGAAAGAAGTACAATATATTTCTGTTCAATTCGATAATTTACATGTTTGTAAAGTTCCATAATATAGTAATTTCTGTAAATTTTGAAATTTTAATAATATCATTTTGTAAATAATTATTAAAAATCTCTCTATTAATGAATATTTCTTTCAAAATTAACGAAATAATTTAGGTGCGGAAATAGTAACTGGTCCCCATGAAAATTAAATTAAAATTAATGAAAGCTATTTCTAGTTAAGACATTTAACGACTTCTTCAATAAATATAGATCAAATAACGACTTTATGATTATCTGCTTGTACTAAATTATTAATATTGCTACTAATATTTTTTTTAGAATATAAGTATTATACCTGAAAAAAATTTATAGTTTTTAAAAAATGACTATTTTGTTACTTTTCCGAAGGTGATGACAAGAAATATACGTTTTATTAATCCAAACTTTCCTGCTGATAAAATTTCAGAATGCACTTCCTACCTCATCCACAGTTACTGCGAGAACAGTGAGAAATATTTTATTGAAGTATGGCCCTTTGGTCAAACATCATGTTAATTAACAATTAATTACAGAGGTACAAATTACAAAAAAATATTTTGCTCGAAGCAATTCTTAACCTAGAATAATGACCGCAATTTCATTTTAACTGATGAGTTAGCAAAGGAGACAAAATTAACAAAATTCAGATATATTCAGTGATCATTTCGAGAACCGATATCAAGTTCTGATAATTAGCTGACAGTGAATCATCCATTAAAATTATGTTTTGTAGAAGCTTCTTGAGGTGTGGACTAGGTCGTTTAAATGTCGCGAAGGATTCCCTAACTCCGAACAGTACATAAACATACTCCAACTCGTATTACTTCAGCAGACTGATGAGCAACAAGCAGGTTTATGTTGGATTCCAATATTGAATGTATTATTAGGACAAGTCCATCCTCTGATATAAATTTCATTGAAAAGTTCTTGGGGATATGAAACAAAACATTACTGTCAGAAAACCTCAAACTAAATAAGATTTTATTGAAACAACATTAAATGTTTGGTTTTATGTCGTAAAAATTATAGATTTGTGCGAAACGTTGGTTAATTGAGTGCCAAAAAGGGTGCTGGGAATTTTTTATAAAAGGATGAACTTTATTCTTATTAACATAAAGATTGTTTGAGTAAGGGACAATCCATATATTATGTACGCACTGAAGGGGTAGGGGGGTGTTTAAATTTAAAAGATTTTGCGTATGGGCGCGTATGATAATGGGGTGGGTAATTATTAAATATGTAAACATGCAATGGTTTTCTTAAAAACATTTTTTTATTTTTCTGCTCTGTGAACACACCATCATTCTATCAACAAAGGTGGAATATAAAATCTAATAAAGAATTAAATGTTGGTGTAAAAATATAGAGTTGGAATTGTAAGATTCCCTGACGTATATTGTTATTGTTCTGTTCCTTTTTGCTTTACTCTAATAATATAGGGGATTTTGCATATAATGCACACAGCCAGCATTTGTTATGATACAGTGTTTGTTGGAAGAAATTTAGAACATTGTATAAAAATCTTAAGTGGTTGTCAAATTAACTTTGGATTTTCAAATTTTACACTTTAATTTTATGTCCAAGATGTACTATTATGCAAAATTACCATTTTTACAGCTTTATATGCCTAATTTTTACATTATAGTTAATCATTTTTATGTATAATTGAAAATAAAAATAGCTAACCAACTAAATATAAACATATAAAAATTAGAATCATAATTAATATGGTAGATCTTACATTAACATGTATTGTACAACAACGAAGCTTTATAATATTTTATAAAAATGGTGGTTCGAGACTCAATTTGTATGTGCTTATGGTAGTTCAAATTGTACAGGGTGCAATGGGGGGAGGAGGGGGGTTAAAATATTAACTTTTTGCGTTTGTAATAGATGGATGGCCCCTAACTGAAAAATTCTGAAAATAGTGGGGTGACCTAATTAACACTTTCGTTCACGTATCCCACATTTATTTTACCTAAATGAAGTAGAACTTCCGGTTTATCTCGAATATAAGGCTACCCTAAGTATGACCATTTTAACATTTTTTGGTTATTTTGCAAAAGTTTAAGATCATGGTCATATATTCGAGAACAAATAAAGTAAACAAGCAAATTTAATTTCAGTTTTTTTAATTCCAGAAGACATAAAAAAATTTAGTGTAATAAATTATATACATCTCGAAATTAATTTGACAAGTTAGAAAATCTTTATTGGACAATACTGAAGATTGATATACTTTTTTCGTTTATAAATTTGATAATTACATTTGTGAAAATTTTATATATTAGAAACAAACCCTCAACGTCGACATTTAGTTCAGTTTATTTAGCATTCATACAATACCAGATAAAAGACATTAGACATATAATAATTGTTATTATTGTTTTTTCAAAGAATATTAATTAAAAACTACTAAGAATTTTTATTTTTATTTTATTTTTCAGATATGTGTCTTGGACAGCCTGGTCGTGAATCCCTTAAATAAACTTCTAGAATTATTTTCTGGACCAAAACTTTTAATTAAAAAAAGACAGTCGAAATACATAGACTATCTGGGAATGAAGCAGCGATGTGACGATAAAGATGTACGGAAGATTTGATCTTTCTATATAAATTGGGGTTTATATATTCTTTTGAAATTAGTTATCGCGTGTGCAAATTGACAAAATGGAAAAACTCAAAAATCAGTATTCAGCAATTAATAACACTTTAAAAGACGAGCTCCCAATACTGATTTCCAAAGCAACTTCTGTATTGAATGAATGTCTCGGTAACTATTTACAGTTAACAACATCAAGTCTTCAAAACTGTATATTAAGTCTCAGAAATTTAATTGAAGTAGGTCTTATCAATTAGTTTTATTTATGATCAATAAAATAATTTCAAAAAATATTATTCTATTTTTCAAATCATTTTATCATGATTGAAAATTTATTCTTGATTTATTAATTAATTGATTAGTTAAACTGTAAAAAATTGTCATTATTATCCAATATTATCTGAAATAAAGTCCGCGACAGATTAATTGCATCAAGCAAAATCACAATCGTTTCTTACGTATTCACAAGTAAAAGAGCATGAACTACAGAGATAACGATACAACACTACTGAACTACAAAAGTACAAAGGTACAAAGGTCATGTGCAGAGGCAGCTACTTAAGGCCGCCCGCCAAACGCGCACACACTCGCTCATATATATTACGTATATACAGTATATACACATACAAGCTTAAACTCATCGGCGCTACACAATGATGACTCATGACAATGGAGGGAGTGCAGTTCTCTTTTGACTCTGTGGGTCAATAACTATCTACATCACTGTACTAATGGCTGATACCTCGAGAGCTCAGAGAGAACGCGTGATAGCCCTTAGTCTGCACACTACAAAAAAGCACAGAGAGATTGCCACCGATTTTGGAATGTGCTGGTCAACAGTCACTCGTATCACCAACCACTATAAGCGTACTGGCTCTGTGGAAACCCTGCGAAAGAGTAAATGTGGAACTTTAGCAAAAGTGAAGGAGGGCTGCAAACGCTACATCATTCGTGAAAGTGTTAAGGATCCACGAAAGACGGCCTCCGAAATCCAAAGGTCTGCTGGCACTTCAGCCGCACATGTCAGCCTTCAAACCATTCAACGTAATGTGAAGAATGTTGGCAGACGCTTTTATCGTCCAAGAAAGGTGCATAAACCTGATCCTGTGAAGAAGGAGAGGCACTGGGATTCGGCCAAACGACATACGCAAATACCTCAGGAAGAATGGAATAAGGTAAGATAATGGGAAACTTTCCTACTTCTTTTTTTACCCATTTTTATTTGTCTTTGCCTCATTTTCTCCATTTCTAAGGTTATCTTTACCGACGATGCAATGGGGGAGGTGGGTCAACTACTAGGGCAGTACGTACGCCACAGAAATGGAGAAATTCCTCGTGGCGAGCACTTCGATCATCGCCACGGCTACGTAATCAAAGTGATGTTTTTAGGAGCCATCACCATCTTCGGCACAGGGTGTTTAGTTCCTGTCGATGGGACTATGAATGCCCAAAAATATATCGACATTTTGGAGACGTATCTGATTCCACTAACTGATACCCTCTACGGTGCCACCCCATGGAAACTGTTACAGAATAGCGCCCGGTGCCACACCGCTGCAACCACCAAGGTTTATATGGAGCAACAAGGGATACAGTGTGTCGACTGGTGTTCATACTCTCCGGATATGAACCCGATCGAAAACGTTTGTAGCGTGTTTAAGCGAAAATTGTACCGCAAGGCAGTGGCAACTCCAGACAACAAGTAATTGAGAGAGCACAACAAATCCGGCATAATGACATTGAGTTGAGAGATTTTGCCAGAAACTGTGTGCTTTCCATGCAGCCGCGTGTCAGCGCTCTCAAGAACAGCAAGGGTGACCACACCCATTACTAACACGTGTATATGTGTGGTGTGTTCTTTGATGTAGTGTATATGCAGATTGACTATAATTATATCTTTTTTGGACTGGTTTATTGCATTTTTTCTGTCAACATGCGGTAAATATCAATATTTTATTCTTGATGCAATTAATCTGTCGCGGACTGTAGTTAAAATAAATCTAAAAGTCATTCCCTTAAAATTAACTTCTCATAAAACTTATATTAAAAATAAGAAATACTAAATAATAATTGCTGATGATGAAATACGAAATTTCGAAACATGTTTTATAGTCAATGTAAAGAGCATTTACTTAAATTAAAAATATTATTTTTAATTATTAAAAAAGATATTTTAAAATAACTAACGTTGTTTTAATAATCAAAATTATCAAATAATAGTTTTCAAAAATGGTGGTTTCTTGTTTTTAATTATCGATGAATGAAATTTACAATGGTGTCAGAACTGGTTCGCTCGATTGCAACCAAGTCTCTAAGATACTGTCGCAATACTTCGAAGCGGTGGACATGTGGTTTCGACAAGTCGAGGCCGTTTTAAAATTGTCAAAGATCTCCAGCGAAGCAACGAAGTGCCTTCACGTCACTGCCAGCCTTCTACCAGCCATTCTCATGGAATTTCAAAAATACTTCGATATCGAATCGGCAACACCGTACACGGATCTTCAACAAGCAATAAACCGAAGTTGCAGACAACTATCATCAGTTCTCCTTTTTTTCTGCTTTTCTCCGCTAACAGCCTTGGCGACCGAAGGCCATCGGAACATCTGAGGATCCCACTACGTCATCATGCTCAACTCTGTCCGAATTCCAAGGACGATCAAATTTTACGGAGCCCTTCCTGTGAGCTCTTCCGATTGACATCCAGAAACACTTTATCGCGAGAGGGAACCAAAACATATCACACCTAGCCTCACTCTCAGATGACCTATTCAGGGTTAAACAACCCAACTGCATAAATGTCGCGGAAATGAATGCCTTTCTAACCCAAATCGAGAAACTCACGGACGAAATAAATCAACTCAAAAATGTGAATCGACAAAAGCAAAAATCAAGACGAGACCGTCATGTGCTTTTATCACCGCAAATTCGATCACAAATAAGTCTTCTGTTCTTCAATTTTAAGATCAATCTTGTACTTACTACATTGTAATTAAGAAAACATTTAATCTTTCATGAATAAAACTAACTGTGAAGGTAAGTAATTTTTGTTTAAGAAAAATCATCTTCAGATTCAACCAAATAAACAACACGTTTACTTTCAAACAACCTAAATTTAATGTGTCAATATTTGTTTTCCAAGCAATTTAGACTTGTATTCTGGCGACCTTTCTGTATACATTGTCATAAATATATAAATTGATTTTGCAGAGGACTTCATCAAGATGCCTTTTTACAGGTTTCGATAAAAATCCAGTTTGTCATAGATACTGATGAGCAAATAATTAAAATATTAAAAACTAAAAACAAATTTCGTTACATTTTTAAAATATTTTTCTGGAAGAATTAATGCATACGGAGCAGTTGAAAAACAATTTAATTTATTTCTTTATATTAGATATGACTTCATTACAAATTCAATTTTTTATCAAAATTGTAAAAAATAAATTAGGGTGATCAATTATCAACTGAAGAAGAGCTAAGAAACTGCAAAAATCAACAAAATGAGATTTTAAATGCTCTCCTAAAAGATTCGTCGAGTCAAAATCCAACTTATCGAAATAGTATCTTCAAAGGAGATTTTCCTTCATGTCTGTACAGTGGAAGTGCTTCTACATCCGCGCTGAGAAATTGTGTATATCATCAGGTCTTAAATAACATACTCTGATATAAATAATATACTTTTATAGACTGAAGAGGATGTGTTAAAACTGAAAGCTAAATATGATCCTGATAATTTAGCTTTAGTTAAAAAAGATTTTGTTCCCAACAAAGTATGCTTTTAATGTTTTCGTGTATGATCTTTATATGTAATGTTTGTTAATAACTTTGATTAATTGTTTAATTAGAACATTTAATAAATGTAAATATAGTTAGTTTTTGAACACGCTTTTATTAACTTACTTCATTAAGTTGTTTATATAATTATGTTTTTGATACACATTTCTCAAACTATTTTATATCAACTTCCCGTTGTCTTATAAACACAAATGTGGATAGTCACAAAAACGGCTTGGGCAATAAAGAGACTAATTAATAATTTAGTTCATAAATCTTTCTAAATTCAAGTGTTGCCACCTGGATTACTCAACTGTGCACGATTTCAGCTTAATAAGTTAAATAGACTGTTGTTTAAAATTGCCAATTAGTTTTTTTTTATTTTTCATAAGTTTTTCAATGTGGTATTTGTTTGTAATAATGATATATTTTGACTCCTTATTAATTATAGTTTATTTGGTTATATCTTTTTCATGAGGAATTTCCAAAAAGTATATTGATTATCAGAACCCGGCATATCCCACTCTTTTTCCTAATTTTCCCGTAGTAACAAGCAACTTTTTGGTAGTTTAACCGTTTCAAAACGAATTTTTTCTACAAAAATCAGAAAGTGGAATGGTAAAGTTATTGAACGGAGGAACAATCTGTTGATAACATATGCGCCTAGAGGTATGCAGTGTGATGGCAGCACGATCAAAATAGTAAAAGACGGAATGGGCCGAAAAAATTCCCTGGTAAACGTATTTGAAAAGTTCAGTCTTCAGTAGAAATCTCTTGGAATTACAAAGTCCCCGAAGGCCTGAAACGGTTAAGATGCGGAAACAACAATCATCACCGAACTATTTGTTTAAAAAATTTTCAGCAATATTTAAACACATACTGAAAACTCCCATTATCCGACTGGTTATTTTGCTACCCCGACTGGCTCAGTTGGTTAATATGTTTTAATTGTGGATCCGACATCTCGACCCCCAATTGATCAAATTGTACAAAATTGCGATCGTTTAAGAATCGAACTCCATAAATCGGCACTGCCCCTTTGATTATGAAGCTTCATTTCAAATAAGGCTCCAAATAGCAAAAAGAAGTTGCAGAATTCCGTCCAAGGGAAATTTCGGTTGATCTTCGTGGTCTCCACACTATTCTATCACAGAATCAATTACAAAATAAGCGTGATTTTTAAAGTCTTTCTTTATATTTTACTTATCACTGATGATCATAATTAAATATTTTTTTAGATATTAGAAAATATTTAAACAATAAAAAATATTTTCAAGACAAAATTAGTTAAATAAATTATAATTACATAATTCAGGTAATGAATCTTAAGAGAGATACGACTTATCAATGTGGCTATGTATTTATTCTTTAACTAGTAAATCAAAAAATAATTTTTTCATATCAATTCTTTATGCAAGCAGAACTTAACTAGACCACAAGAATTTTTTTGTTATTTTTTGTAAAATGGAAAATTACTATTACATTTTTTAAATGTGTAAAGTTTGAATAAAATTGATTGAGTAAAATGCCTTAAATATATACACTACTTATAATTTAGAAGTAGATGTTTTTCATTTAATATTGTTAAGGAACTCCGATGGGACCGTTTTTCCAATTTTGAGACCTTAAAACGTTTTTTTCGATCAAATTTTTAGATCATTTATTGTCATCAAAAATAAGTAAGTGTGCCAATTTTGGAGTAAATTGATTGAATAAAATGCCTTCAAAAATAGGTTTCTAAATTCCATGGATACATACCTAGAAAGTAAGCTAATATAAAGAATGGAAAAAATTGGCATCAATTGTTGGGGCTGCTATGTTTAAAATAAGCAATGTTTCTGTTCATTTGGAACGGTTTAATGAAAAATAGTTGGAAAAAAACGTCGCATGAATTCCTAGTCGTAGCCATTTTTGTGGGACTGTTATAAATATGTGTCAGTCACATTTTAAAACCATGATTCTTACATTATTCTCATAAAGACTTTTAATTTTAATAACCGAACTCAAATAGTTTGAACCACTTAAGTAAAATCACATTGACATTTTTTATTAAAATACTATATTAAAATTAAGTGCTGAAAGATTATATAGGTTAATATTTTAATAAATTTCGATTGTATGAAATAAATGAACAAATATATATTTCTAAATAAATTTGCCTTAAAATATATTTTTTAGCCACATCAAATTTACATTTTGGCTGGAAGTCTCGTGGGTATCGTAAAGAGATGTAATCCTCAAGGTCACAGCAGTAGTTGGTTGGTTGAACTTTGCCCTAAGCGAACAGGATTTGTACCTCGATCATATTTAACATTGTTTCCTCTTAACAATGTCACAGGTATTGTTTGAACAGTTGAAAGTCACAACTCAAAACACATAATGTTAAGATGGTTCCATACGAAGTAGTAAAAGAAACACAATCAATAGACACTCTATTGCAGCAGAACCTACTTTTGATTTAATGCAGTTTTCTCCAAATATCTATAGTGAAAAGAGAACATCATTAACTGAAGTAAATCCCGGTTTAAACAGAACAAATCGCAGTTCCGTTTCATCTAGTAATGTAAGATAGTAATTTATGTGGTACATAATGTAGATTATAAAGTTTATAGTTTTTCTTTTACCAAAAAAGTGCCTGATTTTTACAAATATTTTAAAATAATAACTATTATTAAAGTTTTATTATTTATATATTCAATTGTTAAAATCAAAGAAAAGGAAGGAATATTTTATAGTGTTAAAATTTTAATAGTATATTAATATATTATTATGTTTATTATCATATTAAAATATCTATAATGTAAAATTGGAAATTTAAAGCATATTTATTTTTCTCGAAATTTTATTGAATATTAATAATATTTTTTATTTTAATCAAGGATTTTAAGAATTTAGACGACCTTACTTTGCTCATTTTAAATATATTAAGTTAAGGGTTACAGTGTCTTATTAATGATGATTCACATAAATGTCACTCGTAATATAAATCATATTCCTTCTATAAAACAGAAAACGCATCCTTTGAAACAGAAAAGATTTTATTCTTACAATGCATCCACTGATCTTACTCGATCATGATGATTGTACATGCTCACTAATCCGCTTTTTGAGATGATGATTCCTCTCCCCAATGTACGAAGATTTACATCCGTGACGAATTAAATTAAAATTAGATCTTGGAATACATTTGGTCTAATGAATGTATTCATTGATATCGGAACCAATAAATAATATGTCTCGGGGTTGGTGTTGGATTGCAGAATATCCAGAGTAGTGACGATAGAATAATCCATGACGAGTAGATAATCGACTACAATTTTTTTCCTGGTGATTGAGACTGTTGAATTAAAGAATATTTTGATCGAAATGATTGTGGGATGATGAATCTGATATCTGCTTCTAGGTAGATAAAATATTGATTGACCGAAAGACTATATTTTTGTCAAATGTAGAAAGAAATTGGATTAATAGAAAATTACCAAAACCTAATTGCTATTAGTCTATTATTTTTAATATTATATATAATTTCTGATCTTTATGATTTATTGACTTTTTAATGTCTTTTATTATTTTTAATTTCCTACAATAAAAATGGTGGATCATACAGGTCTGTCCGACAGACTCTGTCGAAGTACATGTTGGGAAGTCAATATATAAAATTTTCAATCAACCCGGTCCGAATTTGTGACACCTCTTTTTCTGCTTTTTTTGTTCTTATAAATCCTCGAAATACAGATTTATTTGTTAAATATTTGTCTTGAGTGGTGTCACATGATGGCATCAAGTTATTTTTAGTTTTTATGAGGAGTTAATTGAAATTTTCATTCGCCAAATAATTTATGATTTTTTTAAAATTTAAAAAAATACATAAAGTTTATAAAACTGAAAAAATTAAAAAGGAATTTTTAAGAAAAGCAACAAAAATTAAATAATAATGTAAGACAAAAAAAGGAGTTCAAAAAATCTAAATAATTTTATTACAAATAAAATTTAAAATAAGTTTAATAAATTTTAACAAAATTATTAATTCGATTTTGAAGAAAATTTAATAAATGGATTTTCGCGAAATGATTAAACTAACGAGAAAATTGTTAAACTGTGTGTGTATTATTTTCATGAATAAATTTTTGCGTGAAATTGAATCTAGAATCCAACATGATCGAATATAATGTCAATGCGCCTAACAATTTTTATTTAGATATTAGATTTTGAAATCGTTGTTAGGTCTCATTTGTTTCGTTATTTCTTTATTTCAAAACAATTAAACACAGAACAATACAAATAACGGATAACATCAAATAGTAGGTGGACATGAAATAGTAGGTGTAATGAAGTTTTCAAAAAATTTTCCACCTACTATTAAAATAGTAGGTGGAATCAAATAGTAGGTGTATC
>MQRK01246574.1:24202-34977 GCA_001938485.1 Girardia tigrina
TCAAAACAAAAGCACCAAATAGTAGGTGTAAACCAATATTGGGCGCCTTTTCAATTTTTTTTCCACCTACTATTAAAATAGTAGGTGTCCTACTATTTCATGTTATCCGTTAGTATAAAGAAAAGATTACAAACGTCAATAAAAATATGATACACTATATAGATGGAATTATGTTAGATTAAGATGTAAATATGTGATATCAGAAGAATAAAAGGAATGAGCGTTAAGCCATTTGAACTCTATTTTAAACTCTGTATTGGGTCTCTAGTCTATCAATCTTTAACAGAACTGGCTTGTGTTAATTTTCATTTATTTCTTTGACAACAAAATAAATAACAGTTAATAAATGCATTAAACTTTTTTTTAATTAAGATTCGTGTGGCATTGTTTCAACATCAATCTCGAGGAGAATCAGAAATATCAATGCAAAAAAATGATAATTTAGAAGTATTGGCAAATCATGACAAGAGTGGCAGTCGAGATTGGTGTTTAGTGAAGAACCTTCGCACAGGATCGCAAGGATATGTTCCGACTAATTACCTGTCCAAATAATATCGATACTCAGTTTTTGTTGACATGTACTCATTGATTATTGTGTATATTTTACCTTTATCAGATAATATTTTAAGGATATTTTTTAAATTATCTTTAAGATCTTTTTTATTGTTTTTGAAAGAATGTTTATCCACTTTCCTTTAATTGAGATACGAAATAAGTGACCGCTTGTTTGAGACCTTTTTGGTACAGGTTCTTACTGTTCTTAATCATTTTCAATTTTGTTTTCATAATGATATCTTCCAATCTTTTAAAATAATGTAAGTAGTAATTAAAACATTACATTTAATTTATTTTTTATTCGAATATTCTTAATGCTATTTAGTTTTCAGTGCTTTTTTGGCAAAATTGAATCATTCTCACTATCGCGAATTATTTTTATTTTTGCTTATTCATTTTGCTAAAGTTAATATTAATATGTGCTTTTTATTAGAGTGATCAAATTTTGTATAATGTTACCTTCATTATTTTAATTGATTGAACACTTTTTATCAGATGAAAATTTTCCAAAGTCGGTAAACTAACAGTTCTACTTTGTCTTATTGAACTTCAAATATCGTTTTCTGATTTTGTTTAATATGATATTAAATTCACGTTTTAGATCTTTTTGTATTTAAAGACTTTTTCAAAAAAAATAAAGGCAAAGAGCACAATTTATTGTACTCAATTATACTATTAATAGATGTTCAATAAGGAGTAAAGGACGGTACACTGTGCCAAGAATTGCAAGCACCTCTACACAATTTATGAATTAACGGTTGCTGATCGATATTGGTTACATGAACTTTGCATTTGCGGCTATGTAATTCCTCATGTCTGAACATGAAAAAAATATGGTTGACAAAAAGTTGTACGATACATTTTTCAATCACCTTGAAGACTTATTATTTTTCATTCGGTCTTCAAGGTCGCTGTTGCCCACTTTTGTAAAAAGTTACATGTGATACTTATGAACTCATCAACGAAACATGCCACTTAAACTTGATGACAAGTTAATTTATATCCCAACTTTATAGTTAACGTATGTGTAATAAAATCCAGCATACATTTGAGTGTTATACATGTTTTTATCATGATTTAAGTTTATTAGAGGTTCTTGGAACATCTTCGGATTTATTACTATGAGATATTTCTGACATCAAAACTTTTATTATACCACACAAAAATGTTTAAATCTAATATTTAAACAAACTTATTATTTTTTTTTGTTCCATTAACTAATGAGACGATAGATAAATTAATGAATAAAGAACATGAGTGTAAAGACGAATTAAAACCCGATAAATTATCTAATGAAAATTCTAATATTGGATATACACTAATCGTTTCTTATTCAGAAGGTTACAAAAAATTTAAATCGTCTATTTTAAAATCAATTGATAGTACAAATTTGAATTTAAAAATCATTTCTAAATCCTACAAAATTCAAAGTATGTTCAGCACTAAATCTCGTACTCCTATGATTTTATGTTCAAATCTGGTTTATCAATTTTCGTGTAATGGGTGCAACGCTACACACATTGGAGAGACGTCTCGTCATTTCTGTAAACGGATTCAGGGTAATGAGAATAATATTGGTGGACATATGATTAATGTTCAAACAAGTCTCTCTTCGAATTTGTTGAATATACTTAATTAGTTATTACACAAGATGTTTACATAATCATCAATTTGCTATATATGACAGCGAAATTGTTGTTAATTCACCCTGAAGATGGGGGAAAATCCACCAAAATATATTGTGCCAATAAAATTTGATTTTAATGGCGTTCTTGATTTTAATAAAAAATTGCCATTATTTTTTAAATTTCTTATTAAAAATTTATTAGCTGGGGTGAGGCCTGGCCCGTAGCCCGTACCTTGCCGCCCGGCCCGAGGTACGAGCTATAAAGTATAAATTAGCCTCTTCAATGTCCAATATTTATTGGACATACACATAATTTTAAATACTAAAACACTGAATACCGCATTATAACAAGTACTTATAATTGCAGTATGCGAAAGTTAATACTGCGAAATTTAATACCAAAATATTTAATCCAAAACATTAAAAACGATCTTATTATTTTTCTCCAATGAACCCTCAAAACCAGTGTTTTTGCAGAGTTTCTCGTTACCTGACAATAGTGCACTGTCTATTTCAACGTGTGTATTTGATGTACTGAACAATTTTGATTCTTTTGATATCAAGGTTATCAGTGCTATAACCAACAATGTCAGATGTATGGTTGCCGCGATGGAGCTTGTATTTCAACAGCGCCCTACCGTGTTGCCCCTAAGATGTGCTGCTCACATAATCAACCTTATAATTAAAGATGCGTTGAAAAATGTTGATTTCATTAGAGTTGGTTTTAAAATACTCTAGACCTACATTCATAATGGTATTATAAAGCGCTATTGTGAGACCTGATGGAACAGTGTCTTATTCGTTTTATTGATCTGGCGAAATACCTCAGTGCACAAGGCGGGCCATCCAATTTTGATATGCTTGTTCACATTGAGAACACAATATCAGCTTTGTCTCCTTTCATTGATGTGCTCAATGTTGCTCAAAAGGACGGTTTGATTGACTGATGTTGTACAAAGAGTTCTCCAAAGCAGTGCCAAAGACCTCTGAATCCGGTCAGCACCATTTGACAGCGGTGGCTGCAAATTGCAGACATTTACTACTGAATCCAGTTGTTCACCTTGATATGTTTGTTATTGAACAAAAGCAGTTATCTGAAGCTTCTGAAGGTAGGCTTCAGAAGTGGTTGGACGCTCTTGGAGTTCCTTAATTTCATAAATATGTTTGTGAACGCGAATTCCATTCAATTGCAATCATTCTGAGATGATTACGTCTATTTATGGAACATAAACTCAAATCGATACCAGTATCCGAGGCAGCTGTGTAGAGGTGTTTTAGTGTCCACAAATTTAATCATTCTCCTTTGAGAGTGAGCATGTCGAATGAAGTTGTGGAGGACATTCTTTTTATTCGATATAATCACTCCTTTAAATATGACATTTTCTCTCCATCAATTACTGAAGAAGGCAGTGTATTCGATTGTCTCGACCTTGATGAGGATGATAGTGACAAGTGAAATCCTTTTTCTTTGTACATTGATTTCGAAATAAAGATTTATTCTTAGTTATTTTGTAATTATCTAATAATCAATTAATTTTTTTATAAATTTAATTGATCCTACTGGATTAAATGTTTTGATATTAATCTGGAATAATTAGGTTATAAAACTTAAATAAAATAAATATAAAAACGTTTGTAATTCAATATTAATTTCATTAACAATAAAAAGTTAAAATAAAAAATAATTATTTTAATTTAATAATCATTTTAAGTTTTTAATATTTTGGATTAAATATTTTGGTATTAAATTTTGCGGTATTAACTGTTACATAGTGTAATTATAAGTGCTTGCTGTCACGCGGTATTCATTTTTTAGTATTTAAAATTATGTGTAAGTCCAATAAATATTGGAAAATGAAGAGGCTAATTTATAGTTTTGGCCGGGGAGCAAGGTATGGGTTACGGGCCGTAAAATTACAGTATCCAAATGATGTAAAATTCGACCGATGACCGATAGCTAAAAATGTAAAGGCGTCATGTACTGTAGCCCGTAGCCTGTAATTTGAAGCCCGTAGTCCGTAAATTGACGGCTCCATCCCAGTTTATTAGTATTCCAGTTAGAATTATCACAACTATCGAAAGTTATTTTAACATTTGTCATAATTCTAACAAGTGTTATTCTGAATTTTTAATGATTATTTGAAATAATTTCATAATTTTTCAATAACATTTATTACTTTTTTAACTTTAAAATATTTCATTAAATTATAAAATAATAATTAAACTCATTTTAAATTATTTAAATATCTTTAATTAAAACTATGAGAGGTAGTTACAACATCAATATCCGAATTCATTTTTTTAACACCAAACTTTATTTATATAATAACAATTCATATATTTAAAACAAATTTTTCTGTTAATTTAATTATCCCGCCACAAATTAATCTATTAAATTCTTTTCTATTCAATTTTTAAAATCTTGCAAATTTTTTAAATACATTTCACATTAAAACCTAAAATTTATTTTAAATTTATTTAAATTGCTTAATACTTCTATTAAAATATATAAATTGTTTTGACTGTATTAAGAACATTTAAACAAGTCTCGTTTGAATGTTTATTACAACCACATTTAGAGTCATTATGACTCTCAGAAAGTCTGTCATCGCTTGTCATCCTTCTAATTGGTTTCCTTATTTCTATTTTTAATCATGATTATTCGAACAATTTTTCTAAATTATTTTTTAAAATATTTAGCCTCTAAAAATATTAATTAAAAAAGTAATAATTTTTACCATTTTTCAATAAATCTTAAAATAATAAAAATGTCATCAAATTATTAAAAATGCATTTAATTTTAATTTTACTAAAAAAATATTAAACTTAATTTTAATTGTGTTCGAATAGTCAATCACTTTAAATTTAAATAAAAATACCAATTTTCATCTTGGTGGGAGAATCTCCATTCAAAATTCAACATACTTAAATCAACATTCCGCATCCATACATTTACACATTCAAACAAATTAAAATATTCCCCACAGACTGTTAAAATATTTTTATTTATAAATAAATATTTAATGGTTTTCTTATCATTTTTAATTTTAAGATATTTAATAGATACATTAAAAAGATATTTTTTATTTTTAAATAGATATTTAATTTTTATGATTTTCTTTTATTATATCATTTTTAATTCTTTTCAAAATATTTAAAAAATACATTAAAAACACATTTTATTTTTAAATACGTATTTGATTTTTTAATAGTTGTTTTTTTATATCATTTTTAATTTTAAAATATTGAATAAGCATATTAACATTAAAATATTTTACCTTTTAAAAAAATAATAAATTATTCTGGCGAGATGAAAATTTAAATTAACCCCTCATAAAAACAATAAACATGCTTTTTTTTACTTTTGAAAAAGATTACACATATTAGAAATTACCCTATATTATTACTTTTTAAAATTAAATGTTATCAGATTATTAAATTTTCATTAATTTTAGAAATGTAAATTTTGTTCGAATGATCAGTTATCGTTAATAAAATAAAGAACCATTTTCCAAACTGGGTGGGAGAATCACGATTTCAGTTTCAGCACACTCAAATAAACAGTCAATATCCATACACAATTGAAAATATTCCTCACAAGGTCAGTTGTTTGGAAAATCAGTTTTAATGTTATTTTAAGATAAACAATTTTAATATGAAACTTATTATTGAATACTGACAGAATACTTTTAATTACTAATGATTATAAAAGTCGCGAGTTTCTCTTAGGTTCATGCAAGACTCAACAAACAGCCAATAAGACTCAATTGAAAAACAAATTTTATTAAAAAAAACAAATATCATAAAAAGTTCAATCATAACATCAATTTTTTTCTTTCTCAATGCAAATTAATACACTATAGAATCTAGACATCAATCGGATTTCGATTTTACGCCTTTCCCCGCATAAATGCCTCCATTACTTTCTCATTCAACGTCTCATTTTTCGCCACATACAATTGCTTGAGGTCTTTAATCTCTTCCTTGTCGTACAGCCTCAAAACGATATCCATCACTAGTTCTACTCGATGCTTGCGACTCAGAAACCGAATGATCGTCGACTGGAGTGTTTTACTGCCGCTGAGATGATCCTTCACATCCACATTATTGACGCTCACTCTCAGCATCTCCAGCAACTCAATGGAAGAAAACGACTCGTACCGATACTCCTCGGTATTCGACACGCCGTCCAAATAAATGACGATGTTCTCCTTGAACTGACGCACCAATTTATCTTGCTCGATCTTGTTGTTCCACGGCAACAGAAACGAAAGCATGAAACCAAACCCCAATTTATGGCTCGATTCAACTTTTTCCAACTGGGACACCTCGAAAATCCGATCGGCGATATCGTAACCATCGAATGTGCGTCGAAATTTCTCTCTGCGAATGATATTATTGACGATATTGATCAAAGAAATGATAATATCGAAGTTATTATCGATTTGGAAGTCGATTCGAGTGATTATAGCCGCCACATATTCCTTGAAATTGGCGATTGTCACTAATTTCTCCACGAACTTCTCACTACAATCACTCGTGTTCCAAAGAACGTTCAAAACTTCCATCATTAATTTCAAATTTTCCCTATCTAATTGAAACGTTTCTGTGATGAAATCTTTCAGTATTAATGAGGAATATTCTGGGAAATCGTAAAGTGCTAAATTGTTTCCGTAAACCGATCGTAATTTCACTGGACAAATTCGATAAAGATCGCTGAGAATATTAATGTTTTTCTTGTTGCTTTCGGAATAATACGAGTCACAATCGATAGACAGAAATTTAATTGCATTTTGTACTTGAACACTTTGATAGAATAATGTTGTATTGATATCTTTGGAATTGTTTCTTATCATCCTGAAGTAACAATTCTTTTTTTTGAAATTGTGGCGTTTATGAAATTATATATTAAAACAAACGTGCTTTTCTCCCACGAAAATTGGAGTTGGTAAATTATTTTTCGTATTTAAATGAGATTTTCATCAATTGAATAATTATTTTAAAAAATTAGTTTTAAATAAAATTTATATTTCAATAACTTTATGGAAAATCAATTACGTCATATAATGTAAATTATCGTATAATTTATTCAATCATTTTCAAAATAGAGAATTGTGATGTTCAAAGATAAAGGCTATTAGTTATTGACTAATGATTGATTTATCAAATTATCTAATATTATATAATTTTCGTATTTAATGATCACTAAGAATAAATTTTAAAAATTGATTGTCATAGATGAGCTTCGAACGACGAAAATATATTTATTCTAAATTTCTTAAAATCAAGTCAATTTGAACATAACACAAAAATGAATATTAAAACACACATTTAAATAACTCAGTAAAACAAATATTAATATGTCTCATTCTACATCTCCATCAGATTCATAAGAATCTAAATTGTCCCATGAGATATAGTCCTGAAATCTCGTCGGCGATCGACTCTCTCGGACAACTGATTCTGTGTCAACTGGAATTATCGGTTGGATTATCGCGCGGTGAATCGTCAGCACGATGAGGAGAATCGCTCAGCTCCGAGACCATCAACTCGGATCGTGGTCTGCGGTCAGCGAGATGACGCAACTAATCAATATTTCTGATGAAGACAAGAAATTTAAGTGGACTAATTTCTTCTTTTATGACTCCTTCAGTCCATCTTTCATTACAGCGCTGGATCTGGTTTGATTGCACTCGAACTTTCTCTCCAACCCTGAACTTAATTGAACAAAATGTTTGATTACTTGCTTGATCGGTTGAGATACCGATCAACTTCAACCGAGGTTTATACCCATAAAAGAATTCGACTGGTGGCTTATTGCTTATTCCGGGAGTGTTATTCACCCAGTAAACCGCTTCCTGGATCACATTGCCAGCTTCGCCGCTAACGCCTTGGCTCCTTTCGATAATTCCATTCGCACTCGGTTTGTTCACGGTTCGATACACAACATTAATATTTCAGGCCTTCATATCAGTAGTAAAATCTTCGGAATGAAAAGACGTATAATTGTTGGGGTATATAAGGGTGATTGTAAAAGCAATTATAAAAACGAAAACAAAACAAGATTTCTTTTTATAAAAATATTTATTTATTAAATACAATATTACACAGGTTGAATTCAAGGTAATTTTAAAAATAACTTAACCTTATGTTATGATTTTATAGATTGCGATAATGTTGAGAAGAGTATTCTCTTTTTTGGGTGATTTTAATAGAGGTATATAGAAAACATGAGTAATATATAAATTATATGTACCTTTTCTGGTTTTTCATTTTTAGTTCTTAGTTTTTTTGTTTTTTCCAACTTTTTTTTCTTGACACTTCAGTATTCCTTTTCTCTTTTTCAAAAACACTCCAGTCTTTCAAAATCAGCTGTCGACCTCTTCAATTTTTTAAAATCAGCTGCAAGCCTCTTCAACCTTTCTTTCAAATCAGCTGCTTGATATATAATTAGGACTTTAATTAATAAATCTTTCGAATAATATAATTTATTAATATAAATTTTTTGGGGCCCTTTTCTTTATATTTTTTCCCCTTTTATAATCTTTCATTAATATATAATTCTTCTTATTTCCTTGATTTTAAGTTCTATTTATCTTTCTAATGTCAATACTTGTTATTTAGATTTTTATTATTTATATTTTTATTTAAATTAAATCTAATTGTTTATATATAATTTATATTTATTATTGTAAAGGATAAATAGAATTCTATTTTATCCATTAATTAAAACAAAAATTATTTATAATTATTTATTATCTCAGCATAATTATCTGCTAACAACTCAGCTGGGGCTCCACGTTCGAAGAATACATTTCTCAAATTCTTGATGACTTCCTGCGCTCCTTCATCTTTAATGAGTCACCAGATAGCAAATAGCGATGGTCCACAGTCAATGATGGTGAGAAACATTGACTCCTCGAACTTTGTGACATCAATTGCAATTCTTTCCAAGTTTCGGTAACATCCAAACTCTTTTTTTCCCATCGAACCGGTGGGGGATCGATAGATTCGAGCTGGTTACAATGAAGGATGATTTGCCGAAATTTTTCATCACTGATGTTAACGTTGAACTCCTTCGCTACGAAAATCGATCTCAGGAGTCCCATATGCGTTCTGTCATGAATTTGTTTAAATCTTTCGATATCCAATTCTAATGAAGCCCAAAGAACGTTGTCACCTTCCGTGGAGCGACTTAAAAAAGACCATTGTGAAGGGATTCTCGTTAAGATATCGGCATCATTCATCTCAGGATCATTTAAAACAACTTGGAAAAATCAAGAAACTTGATAAATGAGTTCCACATGATTTGAATGAAAATCAAAAGAACCGACGCTATGAAATTTGTTCTGCCAATCATTTTCGCAATAAAAACGATCCATTTGTTGATCGAATTGTTACCTGTGATGAGAAATGGATCCTGTATGATAACCGACGTCGATCTGCACAGTGATTGGACAACGATGAAGTACCGAAACACCTTCCAAAACTGAAACTAACACCCCGTAAGGTTATGGTGACAGTTTGGTGGTGTGATGCTGGAATCATCCACTATAATTTCTTGAATCCATGTGAAACAATCATGGCGGAGAGGTACTGTCATGAAATTGATGAAATACATAAAAAATTGAAAACCCTTTGTCCGGGATTGTCAATCGAAAACGTTCATCCTTCTTCATGATAACGCTAGACTTCATATTTCAAAAGTGACTCTTCAAAAGCTTAATGAGTTGGGCTATGAAACCCTGCTTCATCCACTATATTCACCAGACCTCTCGCCAACGGACTTCGACTTTTTCAGGCATTTGTACAATTTCCTACGTGAAAAAAATTTCAAAAACCAAAATGATGCTCAAAATGCCTTCCAAGAATTCGTCGCTTCGAGAACCGATGCATTTTATGTTGATGGAATAAAACAACTTGTTTCTCGTTGGCAAAAATGTATTGATGCCAACGATTCATACTTTGATTAATAAACTTTTGTTTCTGTGAATTTGCACGTCTTTGAAGTTTGTGTCCAAAAACCGCCATTATTTTTCGAATAACCTAATAGTAAAATTTTTGATAAAAGAGAAAGAGGGAATTTGTGAAATTAGAGACCTGACAACTAAGAAGACCGATGTAAATGAAAGAGAAAGCCAGATCTCATACAATATAATGCAAGGTAGACCGAGCATAAGTGTCCATATATTGGGAACAAATATATAATGCTTACTCGACACGGGAGCCAGAGTGAATGTGATGAGGTATAACACGTTAAGATAGATCAATGGCGTAAAATTAGAGCAGCCAGAAGAAAAGTTGAAATGCGCAAATGATAGCCAATTAGAAGTCATGGGCAATATACATTTAGTTGTCACAATTGGTGCAAAGAAATGGAAAGTAACTTTTATAGTTGTATGAAAGTACGGAACGATAGAGAAAACATATCATTTTCTCAAATGGCGATTGATAGCTGCCAATGGTTGCTTTGTGAGAATGAGATTGATTGCATTTAGTGCATTTTTCTTAATTTTAAGGAAAAGTGAAATAAAATTATTTTCATCCAATAATTTATTGGATAAATTTTATTTATTTTCGGCAAGTTTCCATA
>MQRK01246574.1:67827-78397 GCA_001938485.1 Girardia tigrina
ATATATATATATATATATAGTCATTTTTCTAATAATATATTACACAATCAGTAAACAAAGCTGTCAAACCGTGTTATAAAGCGATCACAAATCTCGGGTGTTCCAACTCTGCGGTCGTCCTCGTCAATCGCTTAATGATAACCTCATTCGTAAGACTATGAGACGTGCCGAAATCATTCCCCGGATCTCCTTGACGATCATTCTATCTATTATTTGTATAACCCCGACAATCAAAAGTAATGCATCTAAGGATGGCTTATCCATTTTCTCTCAATTTACGGCATTTCCATAATATGCATCTTTTGGAACGACATACATGATACAACGCGCAACCCGCTATAATTTCGCCACAATTAGGATCACATTTCATCATTTGATTAGCAGGTTCAGACTAATCACTGATAATCTCGGTAATATTCAGTTTTTCATAACGAATTCCTTCCGCTAATATAATCGAAACAAATGTGGCTGGCGGGAAAGGATTGCAAGGATACGGAACCAATCATAATTATAATTCATAAAGACACGATTGGGATGTTCTAATATGGCGCAAGTCAGAAGAATGAAATTGGGAGGTCCAACAACGACAGTAGAAACCATAATCCGAGATTTGACACAGACAGACAATTGAGATAGAGAATTTTTTATTTGATGTAGTTATTTGTATTATACAACGATTGAAAGGGAATAGCGAGTGTCGAACTAGTAGGATCTTAAGACGAATTATTCGAGAATCTAAGATAATAATCCAACAATTTACCTATGGATTTCTATTCATGTGTTCAAACAGATTTTTGAAATTTTGCTTCCTTCGACCTCTTTACCGTTAACCATTCGGCCTCACTGTGGGCATTCGATACCACTTTGCACTTTAAGCTCTATTCTATAAAAAAACATATTGTTAGGGTTTCGAAATATACATGTGAACACTTTTGATAAAATTTTATAAAGGAAAATTTTTAAATAATTCTTTTAGTAAAATTATTAACTTCAAATAAAATAATATTTAGTCTAACAAACTTGGAATTAAAATTATAAATGTTTGTTTTACTTCATCAAAAATTATAAATATTTTACTATTTGTTTTATCTCATCAATTTTCAAGGCTGAGGAAAATTACTATATAAACAACATTCAATCTAGTTTTAGTTTGCCCAAAAATATTTGCAAGAAATTAACCAAGAAGAAGTCGTGTTAAAAAGTAACGTAAAAACTTATTTTATTTTTACTTTATTCTTTTTTAAATATTAAACCATAAGTACCCCGTATGGGAGAAGAGGGTTTAATATAAAATCTTTGACTTTTAATCAAATCATCGTTCGACTTTGGAGATTCGCAGTTTTTACTGTAATCTGTTAACTCGCACGAAATATTGATTGTATTTGTATTCTGTCATCCAAAATTGAATTATTATTATTATTTGTGACTTGTTGATATTTGTTATTTGAAATAAAGTTTGATAAAAGAATTTGTGTTCATTATTCATATATTTATGTTGGAAGACCTTTCTGAATAATTGGTGTCAGATCAAAGATTAAAGATTATTGATTAAAGAATAAAGAATAGAGATTTATGATTAAAGATAAAGATTTAAGATTTGTGTTTTAAAAAGTGAATAATTGAATTAAAGACATTTTAAATAATACCCAACAATATTACATTTTGCACAATCGTGAACTTATTGATTTTACACACTTGCACATGTGAAGTATTGATTATCCCATGTGCATTATTTATTAGCACATGTGTATCACATGTGTAGTATTTAGTAGCACAAGGCAAACGAGTGCAGCATTGATTTATGCACTTTTTGTGTAATTTTAGTGTTTTTTTAGGTATTTTCGATGATTTTTGATTGAACATTATACAAATAGCTGACTGCACTTAATAAAGACGTGTCTCCTGAGGAAAATGATCTTTAAATAAATATGATATTCAAATTACAAATTATATCCAAATAAAGTTGCGAAGTGAGGATCGTGACTTCAACAAGTATAATAGAAGTGCGAGATGATATAAAGAGCTATTAGCGAATGAGTATTGGTCCTCTTTAGGACTTCCAAAAGTGATTGCGAGAATGAGATAAGAACGATTTGTTCAGCAGCGTGAGTGATAACCACTCGTAGCATGCAAGGAGCACGCGGGCAGTCCGATGTTTGTTTCCGTGGGACTCTCTTTGTCTTTCAACAACAATGTAGTGTGAAGTATAAATCCTAATTTGAATTAAAGTCCTCCCCTCTACAAGCTTAGCCACCAGTCGGGTCATACTCGTTACTGTTTAAGGACCCGAAGACGCTCTGCTGTTTACACAACTAGTTGATGTAAGCAAAGGAGGCGCGTCTACTCCCCAAGTGTAGCGAATGTCTATGTAGTGAGGTAGTGAGAGTTAGAGTTGCCGTTGAACTCTAAGAAAACGGATGGGGGCTCAGAGCCATAACCTTGATCTTTTTATTTTTTTGACAAAAATAAATAATTACAGATATAGCATGGCAATCTAGCCAAATTTGGAAAATTAAGTATAAAATGTTGCAATTCATAAGAATAATTTATTATATAAATATTACAGAAAAAATTCTAATGCCAAACATACACTGTCACAGTTGTCTTTTCTTAAACAATATAAAATCGATATATTGATTAACATTATTCTGAATGTTTAATAAATTGAATAGTTATTAAATTTTTAAAAAATAAATTAATTTTTCAGTAAAAGAATATTTTTAGAAAGTATGATTGTCGAAAATTCGCAGTTTATTTTTCTTAACTGAAAATATATCATTATATCCTATCAAAGATTCTAAATTAGTTGTTATTTCAGTAACCGAGTTTTATGCGGAAAATTAAGTGATGGTAAGAGTTATTATCATTTCAAATAACCTTTACACGTCCAAATGATTATCGGATTTACTCAAAAAATTTGCTCAAATAATAATTAATAAAAAATAAAAATTAAATAGATTAATTAACATTAGTATCATTTAAAATATATAATAAAATATTCAAAATAATAAAATAAAATTTTATAACGAAATATTGAGCTACAAAATCCAGTTATTTAAATGCATCAAAATTAATGATAATATAAAAATAACCTTGAGATTATAAATTAATTATTGTGATTTTATTTTACAAGTAAAATTTGTTAACAACGTTACACAAATGGAAAAAGAAAAATGTTTGATTATTATTATTTTTAAAATATTTTAAACTGCTTTCATTTTTATGAGTAATTTAAAATATTATTATTATATTTTGAATTTTGCCATGAATCAAGAAATTAAAATTTTGCTTTTTTCTTATCATTATCATTAACAGTTTTATTCAGATCAAAATGAAATTCAAATGCGTTTTTATTATTTTATATTCATATTCAAAGTATTTCGTCGTCAAGTATGAAATTTGTAGAACTAAATTCAATGCTTATTCATTATTCACAAATACAAATATTTCTGTCTTTCATGACTTGAACTGTTCCTCTTTAGCGTCATCGTGGATTATCTGACATTGTACACATATTTCACATGTATTTTTCGATATTGCGTCTGCTTTAGTGTGTTTTTCGCCCTTCCGGTATTCCATCCTCATGTCTAGTCCACTAAGGAAGTTTATCCAAGATTTGAATTGTGGAGTTATCGGGTTCTTCGTTGCCATCATGAATGTGGGGGTCTTATGGTCCGTTCTAAGTAGAAACTTCTTTCCGTATAAGAAATGTTTGATGTGTTGGGTGAAGTAATAGATTGCCAATAATTCCTTTCATGTAATACAGTATGTACTACTGTCCTACCTGTTCCATGGTCGCATGGCTGGCGGCTAAACCGGCTCCTTCACCCAAGGGTGGGGAGGCATACGACAGGATTACAAAAAAACCTGGCAAAGTGAGGATGAGCCTATCCGAGCCTACGGTCATCCATACCTGGAGAGGAGATAGGCGCTACTAGGTTACCTGCCTATTGATACACCCAAAAATATGCAAAATGAAACCACAAATCGCTTTATACCGGATCGTTTGGGTCACGGGTCAACAATGGCCGCGTTGCATCTTAATGCCAACAGGTGGGCAACGGAAGGTTGGCTACTGGTGACAAAATGACATTGAGAAATAAATTTGCTCTAGGCACTTGGAATGTTAGATCCTTGTCTCAAAGTGGAAAAAAGGAACTATTGACTAGAGAACTGGATAACATCAGATATAATGTGGTTGGTATATCAGAAATGAGATGGACTGGCACTGAAGAATACACAACAGAAGATGGACACAAGGTGTGGTACTGCGGTCATGAAAATAGGAAGCAAAACGGCTTGGAATAGGGACAAGCATACTGCAATAAATATGATGGAATGGTCACTAGTATCGGAAAGAATTATTTCTATCAGAATATCCAGTAAACCAATCAAAACTACTATCGCAAACAGCTGAAAAAGATGAGGAAGTCGTTGAAGAATTCTATGAAAATCTGGAGACGCTCATTGATAAGTCTCCAATGAAAGATAATAACATTGTTCAATTATCTTTGACTTAAGACTAGGAACTGTCTTAAGATGTTCCTAGTGCTCTTTTTCTGAATCAAAGAAAATAATCACATCATCAATATAACAAGCAGAAAATCTTTCCAAGCCATGGAGTAGTGAATCATTGTATCGTTGAAATATCTGTGCCGCATTTCGTAATCCGAAAGGCATTGTAACGTAATCACAAAAACAAAAAGGCGTGGTTACTACCCAATGTACAGATTGGGGTAGGCGTTAACCACTTCTCAGTTGAAAAATTCGGACATGGCTTCCTAATTGAAAGGGGCATGACACGCCTAGACTTTGCAGAGAAACAGAAGATGGTTGTTGCGAATACCTTACATATGTACAAGGCGTGAAGAAGGACAACATGGCATGCTCCTGATGGCGTGACTAAGTTAACAACTAGACTATATATTGGTACCTAAGAAATTCAAATCCGGTGTCAACAAAGCTCATTTCCAGCTTTGTTTGATGAATTTTGTGCTTTGGAATGTGGTTTAGTGCTTCATTTATGTTCACTCAGCTTTCGAAACGTTTAAGATTATCATATTATTATTAACTTTTCAATTCGAGCGATGATTCGATTCAAAAGCGATCACTCACATTTATAACGACAAAGCGCCATCAATCAAGTATCCAAACGTTTTTGTTTCTTCTTTTCATTCAACAATTCTCTAGAATCCACTTATCTAATTTTGGTAGTTTTACATTCGAATTATATTTACGTTCGAATTGCAAACATCTCTATGTTTTTCAAAATTACTTCCACCTTTAATATGACTGTGGTACCGACCGCCGAACCGAGTGGTGGCAACCAGCACCTCTTAATTGTGCGGGAAATTGTCGCTAGCGGACATGATCGGTCGGTTCCAGTGTCCAACGGTCGATACGCGGGCGCGCGTCGGCGCCGCAAATGGCCTACAGCGGCTCGCCGAAGTGTGTTGGTCCTGTCGGTGGTGTCACATCGGTTGGTGGTCCACTCGATGCTTCCAAGTGGGTTGTCCGGATGCCGATTCGCTGAACAATGCGGTGGTAGCTCTGGTCCGCTCGATTTCATTCGATTACAATTTAAAAAATTAAAAAAGTAAGAAATCGGAAGAATTTATTTTCATCGACATTTTTACCACATTTGAATTTCCCACGTTTAATAATTTTAATTTAATTTATTTAAACAAGTTAGTTTCTTTTGTTTGCTATCGATTATCGGATAACTACAGGAGCTTCTTCCATCTGCCTCTCTTTCTCAGATTCTCCTTTAGATATGACAAAACTTCTTTCCGATGTATATTGTATTGCATCCGTATACGAGATCCAAACACAATTTAAATGGGGTTGGAGATTTATTAGCAAATATCGATTAATAAAGGTCTAAAATTTTACCTATTACCCCATCCAGCTTTAAGTTCAGACTTTTTTCTTATAGATTTCTATTTTTTAAACTTTTTGCGTCTTGAAAATTTGAAGAAAGGTCGTAACTTTCAGAAATCTGATGATATTGAAATTGGATATAGATAATTCCTGGTTTCCAAGGTTGACGCCTCATATAGCAACTACAGTATTATGCATAAATGCATTAAAAATGTTAAAAGCATTATTTGAAGTCCTAGTTAATTATTGAAGAGTAATTTGAAAGTTTCAAACATATTTTTGGTATTAAATATCAAAGTAATCAAAATAATGTCTTTTAATGACTATTTTGTTGTTGAAAATGACAATAATGTTTCGAATGTTAATCAAGCTAATAAATACATCAGTAAATCTAAAAATAAAATTAATATGAAACCAGTTGTTGTTGGAGGAATAGATCTTTGTGACAACATGAAAGAGGAAAAT
This sequence comes from Girardia tigrina, assembly GCA_001938485.1. Taxonomy (NCBI): domain Eukaryota; kingdom Metazoa; phylum Platyhelminthes; order Tricladida; family Dugesiidae; genus Girardia; species Girardia tigrina. Next base: position 74,173 of record MQRK01246574.1, read on the forward strand.
ATAAATATATTCGAGAAACCTTGACTCCAAAAGTTGAAAAGAATTTGTTATAAAACGTTTTTTGAACATCTAATTCAAACCTTAAAAATGAACCAAAAAAATAATTTTTCATGATCTAAACTTGGATCAGCTTCTTTTTATCCATTTATTAAATTAAAAAAATCTGTTGAGATATTGAAAACATAAAAGATAAATATAAATTTATAATTATTAAAAACATAATCAGTTGGAAGTGCTTAGTAATTGTCTTCAGAATTACGAAAAAGATCGTATAGGCTTGAATTATTTAAAAAGAGGCAAATTCCAGCATTAACGGATACTGGACCATCAGGTACCATAATTATGAGAACATAATGTCGACTTCAGAGACATAAGAATTTGTTGAGGTTAAAGAAACGTTGCAATCGGTAACTAGTCATTTTTTATTGCTAAATGATCTAATAAAGCACAAAATGTAATTGACAAAAGGGTCATAGCAATGATTATTTTAATCAATGATAAATATCCATAACAATTGTTATTTAATATGGATTAAGGGTTAGGATTAAGAATTCCAATAGATTTAATCTATGGAAATTTAATGTAATTATCGGAACGTGACAGTTGAATTTAGAAATATTATAAAAAGCAACATTATTATGTTGTATAATGTGGTGATGTCATTCCTCACCACATTCAATAAGATTGAACTTCAATGATGTCACATCTCATGACATCACTAGAATTCAAATTCCGGTGATTTCATATGTCATGACATCACCGGAATATGCAATCATAAGGTTAGATGCAATTGTATAAACTGACCCCACGGCATGTTGTATAATATTATATAATATAGCCTTAATATAAAAGATCGACAATTTTCAAGTTGAATTGGTTAGCAAACCCCAATCAATATTTCATCTAATAAATTTTGTTATCTAGTTTGCGTTCTTTATATATACCTTTATTTTTCCTGTATATTTTATTCGGATTTTTATTCGGATCAAGGAGACTTGTAGAACAACTTTGGGAGCATCCATTAAGCACGTCCCATTCTAAGGGGTGGGGAGGAGGTCACCACAAGGGGGAAAATAGGGAGGGGGGATCCAATTGTTAAGGGGACATCCCCCAGTAGCGCCTTTCATTAAAATCTAAAGTTTAATTTCAGCTATCGTTTATCTTGTCCTTTTTTTAAGATTTTCTGTTAGAGATTGATGTAATACTCAAAACCCCTGTTATCTGAATTCTATTTTCCCAATTCTTTTATAATAATTAAGTCATTTATTTTTCTTTAGGAATTTTGTACATTTTCGTTATTTTAACAGTATTTGATATTTTTTATTCTATTTTTTAATATGTGAATTAAATTACAGCCAAAATAAAATTTTATACAAGCTAATCTTTAAAGCTAGAAATTCAATGTTCTATACATTCTTCTGAATATAAGGGACATCTGTTTTCGGGGGGATGTCCCAGGGGGGGGTGTCTCATAAAAATGGACATAAAGGGACAAGAGGAGGGAGGGGTCAAAATATGCTTATTTTTTATAGGACGTCCTTAATTGATGCTGCCTTTGTCATAAATCGGAATTTCAATTATTGTTTTCAATTACTCTTTCGTTGGAACTCGAGCATAGACAACAATCGTAACCCTCATACTTATGATTCAACATGATCATTGACTTATATTTGATTATTTTTGTAAATATATTGAGAAAAAAGTAAAATAGAATGATCTGATAATTATACCCCAGGTTATTTTGATCAGTTTAGGAAGTTGGATATCATATTTTAAGATACAAGATGAAAAGTGAGATTGTAACACTCGAAATAATTTTCGTCACTTTGATCCTGTTTTAAATATTTTCAGATAAATATCTTTGTTGTCTAAGGTTTTATAAGGTGTAAGCAAAGGAAAAGGTTTTTTAAACTTTTAATTCTGGAGATTTTTGCAAAAACTGGACCATTACTGATGTTAGGAAGGAAAAGAATCCGAGAGAAAAAATCGATAATTTAAAGATGTAAATTGTAAAAGTATAAATTAAATATGAAAAAAATAAAAAGAATAATAATAAAAGTAATAATCATGAATAACAATAATGAAATAATAAACATAAACAAATAAATAATAATAAATTAAATTCATTCTTCAATTTAATTAAGCAAATTCATAATTAAATTATTTTTTCATAATTTTATTTAGAAATTATTTATATTGTATGAAGGTATATATATAAATTAATACGCAATAAAAATATTAAAGTTTAAATATCTATTTTTAAACTTATTTTTGATTATAAATAAATACAAATTATAAGTATATAATACCTGAAACATATACGAGAATTTAAAAATTACTTTAAGAAAATGTTATCTAAGAGTTCTCTGTATAACTAATGAATTGAAAATAATGATCTTTTTGGAGCAAATTTTCGTACGATATTCATAATTAATCAAATTACCTGTGTTATGAAAAAGATGGAGTCATTTAACTATTTTTAAAGTCTGAATTTCAGCTAAATAGAAAACATCCTTTAGTAAGTATAAGGAAAGAAAAGAATAGCAGCTCTTTGATTGATTGTACTGTCTTAGGGTACTATAAATAATACGCTGAACAGAGACATTTAGACACAAGAGACTAGTGCACTTGAACACAACTCCAACCAGAAGAAGACGACGCTCACTCATATACCCAATGATGACTGCAGCTAAAATTACGAAACGAATAAATTGCTAACCAGGTATTCGATCAAAGATGCAGACCGATCAACAACTTGACAGGACAGATCCACTTAATTCAACAAATTTAAGACCGGAAAAAAATATTTGATGAAGTGAAAGTTTTCCGGCTGAAAGACACGAAAGAGAAAGGCACATTTTAATATATTTTTTTCCATTCCACTAAATTATAATATATACTCGTTCTACTACCTTATCAATAGCTTGTAATTTGAAATTTACTCACAACTAACGATGTCGTAATGGCGAAACACGTTTTGTTTCTAATAAAGATTATTAAATTAGGATCATGTATTTTTTATATCAAAAATAATTATATAATTTTAATGTTTGTTATAAATTATAAGACATTTAAATGGAAAATTCATTTTTTTGTATAAATAAATACAAGAAATGGCTGCAAAAATTTAGTTTTTTGACACGAACTAAAAAAAAGATTAAAATAATAATTTCAACACTGATTTCTGTTAATAGAGCAAAAGTTTAACTTTTGTTCATTATAATATCTGATTTATTTATTTAAATTATTTATATTTTTTAAATTCAGCAGGTGATTTGATAATTTGATAAGAATCAATTTGTAAATCAAAAGTTTTTTAATTTTGTTTTTTCACGAATTTTTAATACTTTTTTTAAAAAACAAAATCTAAATTTTGCAATATTGATTTTATTTTAAATCTTTTTGTATCTTCTGTATAATATTTATCTAGTTTTCATGAAAATATAACATATTTTTTTCATCTTCCTGTTTTGGAAATCAAGTGACCGGCTCCCAGCTAGCCCTTCCGGAACAAAATCCCGAGCAAGAAACAGTGTCCCCTAATGTGATAATTCCAGAAACAGTTGTGAAACCTGAACAAAACACATTAAAGAAAAAACAGAATAGCAATAGTCCGTGTTCAAAGCGAGAGAATAATATATTTGCTCCAATTACTTTCTGATTCTTTTCGAAAGTTTTTTTCACTTTTTCATAATATTTTCACTATTTCATGTGTTATTTCATGAATAGATTTTAAAAAAATTTTAAGGAAAACATTCAGCGACTTTTGTTTGATAATTTCGAACAAACATTAAGGAATTATTGAAATTAAATTATTAATAAAAAATTTAATTCCAAAAATTATTAAAAAATATTTTTTTTCATATGGATTTAATACAAGAAAGTAGGGTAAGAAGCAGAAATTTAAAAGGTTTTGGTTTATAGGGATTTCACTGGATAAGATTGAGCGGAGTTCTGAACTGCAAATGAAATAAAAAGTCTGAGTTAGAAAGTCTTGTTTTATATATATGGCAAACTTTCGCAAATATGGTCGGTGCAGAGCCGTGGCAACCACCCTCTCCAAATAGGGTCAATATTTGAAAATGTAATAGAATAACAATAATAATATCTAACACACACACACACTGCATATCGGCATGCTTCGTCTACCGTATAATTCAATCCTTCAAATAAATAATGGCTGCCTACTATACAGAGCATCCCACCACACTCCACTCCACAAACC
>MQRK01246588.1:9909-19932 GCA_001938485.1 Girardia tigrina
TAGACAGTATGGAGAGGCTCCAAATAGAACAGTGGCAGAAGATTTTGATCCGGTAGTCCTTGATGAGATGATAAAGTCATACGTACATAGAATTAAGCAACTAGACGATGAGGACAAGTATCCATCCTTTGATAAAGAAACATCAGAATATGAGGAATAATGCTATAAGGTATATAAGGTATAAAGAGAGGCGGAAACGATCACCCAATCTAGTGGTGCCGGGGGAGGCCGAACAAAAAGAAGCCCTGTAAAAACCATGGCACGGCTCACCATCCATGTGAATTTATATAGGACTGAATGTGTACTTTTGCCAACTGATAATAACAATTTTTAATTATTAATATTAGTATTAATCAAACAGTATTTAAAAAATGTCATTAAAAGTTTTATTAATGAATAGAATTTTCGTATTAAATAGTTTGCTTCTATTCAAAATTTGGCTTTGGAAAAAAAGTAATTAAATTAAGTAGTTATTTTATTTATTAAGTAATAGGAAAAGTATTTAATTTATTTTTCAGAACAATTTTCTTTCTCGCAATCTTTGAATTTTGATCTGAGAATAAATCTGTTTTATTTGAAAGAAAACAATTACAATTTGTTGAAATGAAAAAAAAACGAAACATTTTCTTTTTATACAAAAATATTTTTTTATCATTTAACAAATTTTTTTGTACGATTTAGAGTTGAGAATAATTTTAATAATTACTATTTTTATTCAATCAGTTTTTTGTGGCCCACTTAACACTAATTTGAGACTAATTGAAATGAATTGTTTTTGAGTTTCATTAATTAATTACAATTCTTTCATCAAAAAAGTAATTATTATAATATGGAACTGTAAAAATAATAGAGAATTTCATTTTAAGTTTCAAAAACTGTTTTTTTTTCATTTATAAATTGAGAGAATAAAAAGTAATTTATGAGACTCAGATTTAAAGAAAGTACACTCAACTTGAAAAAAGTTTTAAATTAGTCTTTGAAAAATGTAGTTCAATCAACAACCGTATCAAATAAAAAAATCTAAATTAAAATAACCACCCTTACGACTTTTATTTTGAATAACATTTATAAGTACGAAAAAAACTTTCATTTTAATTGATCACTTTGTTTATTTTACTTGGCGGCATTTTGAAAAAAATGGAAAATTTGGACATTATCATTAAATTTTACTTTTTTATTTCACATTTATATTTTTTGACTATAATTTAATGATTTAAAAAGAAATCGAAAATTATTTGAAACAAATTAAATTTACTGAAATACAAAACGATAATAGCCCATGATCATTCTGAATAAGAAAAATAAAAAATGGGCTTAGCACAAAATGCCCGAGTTTCAAATAACCCGAAATTGCGTTTCTGCTACCACCATCCGGTCTTCGGACAACCTGAGGATAGGGAGGAACAGTCATCTTTTTTGTTATTGTAACAACATACACAGAATCTCAATTATCTTCACACAATAGCCATAAAACGACTACAAAACTGACTTGTAACTGGTAAGGAAAATCTGGTTTTATCGATTCTCCGACTGCATTCTTTTTAACTGCCGAGTATTCGAATTTAAAAACATATTGATCGTTCAATGACATTAAAGTTTATGTATTTTAAATATTTCGATAAGTATTTTAAACAATACATAATTGCATAAAAAATTTTAAATTCTTTATTTTGACAACACAGACTTTTCACAAATTCGATAAATTATTGATTTAATTTTGATCTACATTGAATAAAAACATTTTTCTTTTAAAACACACAAACACATGCATATGTAAAACCAATCAGACAATTCAAATACATTCAATACATACATACAAACACACATTAACCAATCACACTTATCTTTTTTAGATAATTTACAAAAAAAGCAACAAATAAAATCACGTGATTTCTCACTTTTCAACACAAACAAACAATCAATAAATATTTTTGTTTAGATAATCACCAATAAATAAACCCAATTTGAAATGGCCAAAACGTTAAAACGACAAAAAACCTATAAACAGCAAAAATGATGAAATTTTGAATTATGACAAAAAAGAAATGTCGATGTAGGGAATTCAATCCCGGTCGTTTTTACAATCCCGGGATCTCAAAACAATTTTTCCTCTAATCCCGGGATCCCGGACTTTCGGGATTGATATATATATAAAATTATAATAAGAAAATTATATAAAGAAAAACTTTGTTCTACAATAATATATATTTAATGCAACTTAATTCAATTGAATACAGTCATCGACATGTGAGACTCAGGATAATAATAACCATAAATTACTCAAGCCAAATTATTTAATTTATTTAATAAATAATTTTTTTACTTTATTTAATTAAATTAATTTTTTTACTTATTTAATATTTTAAACTTTTTAAATTATTTATTTTAATTTTTTTACCTTAAAATAATTACTTTATTTAAATTCATTTTAACTTGTTTTATTATTTATTTAATTAACTTATTTCTTTATTGGTAAAACTACATTTGGCAAATCGAACAAATTTCCGCACTGTTAACTCTCTTGGAAATTGAATGACACTTGCAAATCCTCGAATCAAAAAAAAGAAAGTGTCAAATGGGTCGCCTGTGTTCCTTTACTCATGTCCGATTAACAATAACACAACAGAAAACATTCGAGACAAAAAATTCAATGGTCTAATTTATTTTATTAAAACAACGAACATTTAATTACATTTTTCCAATATCAATTGAATTAAATAACTATGAAAAAATATTCACGCATATGGTGCTTACATCTGAATCGGGCTGTGAAGGCAAGCACCCGTTTCTCGTGATGGAAATCGTCGCTCGGTGGGACGGATCGTCCGGTCTAGTGCCGACAAGAATTCGATTGGTGCCGGTCAGAGTACCGCTAAGTATTGGTGTCTCATCCAAATCGCCCACGGCTTCCTGTACCGCGTCTACGTTGCTGTGACCACCAATAAGACTCGATGTGGTGAATTGTTTGATCGGGTCGTCGACAAGCGGCCCGAGTGCGTAGTAGATGAGGTCGTGGGGATCCACCATGCGTCACCAAAGTGTGTGAGGCGATGGCGCATGTGATCTTACCGCTCGAGGACGCTGCCACACCACGTGGTTTGAATTACAACACATCGAAATTTCAATGGGACAAAAAAATCGAACTGTCACACATTTATTTCAAAAAAATATTATAAATTGAATTTTTTACAAATTTTATTTTTACAGATTCTTTTGTTTGTTTAAACAAAATAAATTGTTAATAGTTTCTTTCGAATACCGCAACATAAATTTAACTTTTTTACAAATAATTATTTAGAAATCTCAAAATAATTGTTCAAACTGTTTCATTTATTCAATTTTCATATAAAAATTCTTTTTAAATATATTTCACAATAATAAATAATATAAATATAAATAATCCAAGTATAAAAAATATAGATCAGTACTCATTGCGATGAGTGACATACAGCGTAAGCCTACAATGTAAGCCTACAAGAGTAAAACTGCAAAATTTAGGCCATTTTTAGACATTTGACCTTGACTGACATTGGGTTACTATTGCGGTCCTGGGGGGAGTTTTGTGGTCTAGAAAACCCATGTATGTTTTAAGTATACCATAGGTTTATATATATATATATATATATATATATATATATAGTTTTTATATATAATATTAAAAGGCTATGTATCAAGGTAACGGCATCCAAGAAACGTTTTATGGTTGATCGAGTACTTTAGCTGATTATGTAAATGTTATGTATAATGTCTATGCACGTTTTAAGTATAATAGGAATTATATACATATAGTTTTTACGTATAATATAAAAGTTTATTGATCTTGGTTACGGTTACTAAGGTACTTGTGATTATTGATGGGCACATAAAATGATACATGAGATATTGTTTGATGGTAAATAACATACATATAACACATTGGATTCATATATATATATATATATATATATATATATATATATATATACGAAAAAATCAATTTTTAAGCACTTTTTTGAGAATTTCAGAAATATTCATAAATTTTTTGAAAATGTTAATATGGAATTTGAATGTACGTATATTGGTTTCTATTCAAGTGCATCAGCACATTTTTGATATTCTGTTTCCTTATGCCTCTAAAATTAATGTGCTTTTTGTGTAAATTTGCATATTATGTAAATTATAGGAAAAAGTAATTAATATATGAAAATTCTAATTGCACATTCAGAAAGAGAATCAAAATTTGTATTAAACACATGATATCGATTTTCAACACTAGCAATTTTAAAAAAAATATGTATTGATTCTTTTCACTTTTACACATGTACAGCCTAAATAGCACTGTGCTAGCACATTAAAAATGTGCTGCACAATTTTCACTATTGATTAGCACTTTGAAAATATTGATTAGCACATCTTGACACTGTGCAGCGATCGATAAGCACGTTTTTCTATGATTGTTAGGGAAAGGGGCACGATTGCTATGAATACGGTTACCGTTGCCATAGTGAAACAGGTTTGAATTACTGTACCTGTTGTTAAAGTAATCGGTCCCTTGATTACCGTTGCTAAGGAACCGGGAACCAATCAGAAGCGTTTCTGCCTAAGCTAAGGTGATCGCAGCCGTTGGATATGTACCAGGGACCAATGAGAAGCTTTTCCAAGGGGATGACTTTGGCTTGACTGACTTTGGCCGACCTTGGGTTACTATAGCGGTGCGGATTGCTGTTGACGAGACCTATCCAAAAATATACGTGATGAATACAATATCGCATTTTTTTCATATGATAAAATGCGAAAAAAAACGCATTAGTATGTCAAACGAAAAATGTTATGTTATAGAAAAGATTTTGTAATATACACAATTAATGAGATGAACTCAATTTAACAACAGTAACAATTGCTGGTCATGTACAAATAAATTTGATTCCTGAACAATTTTCGAGTTTCCTTGACAGTATTTTTACTCACAGAATTTTTTTATTATCATAGAATCAACGATTCTTTGATGTTACCTTTGATGATGAAATAAATTTGTTTATAATCATGATTGGATACATTGATAAAAGATGCATAACATTTTTTCGAACTAGTAATAAAATTTGTTCAAAATAAAAGTTATTAGAAAATTTTTAGTTTATTATTTTATATTGAGTTTCAGATCGAACTACGTTTAATATATGTGACCTGATTGTTAAATTTAAAATATATAAAACATGTAGGAAATGTATTGTTTGCTCTGTTGTTTTAGTACAGATTTTCTCAAACACAGATGGTCGATTAATATTTTAAATGTTTTAAACTGTCGGATTATTTAGAGAATTTAAAAATGTAAAAAAACAACTTTAGAATTAAATTATTATATCCTAAGCATAAATAATATTTTTAAAATATTTTAAAAATAATTTAAAATTATTTTGTAATTTAAATTTGTTTGAATAATAAGACGTTTAGAAAAGGAATTAAATTTATCAATCAGGAACGATGTATAGCTACGAAAGTTTTGTGGAGAATTGTCCTAGAAGAAATTTAAATTTTTATATCAATAAATGTATTGAAAATCCAATTAGTGTTCTTAATACTCATATTTATTTATTTTAATCTAAATTTATTAAATAAAAAACAGATTTTTATAGAAAAATACTTATTGATTATTAATATGACGTTTTTTTTCACATCAAATTATTTTTGATAAATAATTTCTTTATCATTCTTCTGAATGAATAAATCGTTTGATTATATTATTCCACAGTTGAAGATATTTATGACTTATTTATGATTTACTCAAGGTTAACTTGTCGGTATAATTCAAAAAAAAACAAAAAAAATTATATTTAAAATATTTAATTAATATTTTGTTGCTTATAAATTGAATAATGTTCAGTGTAAAATAAATCTAAATACTCTGGAGAGTTTTCTTTTAATTCTTCTGTCATAATTTGCTAATTCTACATCCATCTCTGAAAAACTAATTACAAAATAAATGAGAGAATAATAGCATAGAAATAGAAAGAGTTTTATTTCTCAGACTATATCCTTCTTTTTTTTAGTCGTACTTTGAGCTAATGATTGAAACAAAAGTAAAATATAATTTATTTTATATAAATAAAATTATAAAACTTTTATATGATGGCGTGAATATATAAATATTTTATTTTAAATGATGAATTAATTTTTAGTAGTTTCATCTTCTATTCAATACGAGAGAGAACGAATGTTACTTTGATAAATATTTTGATTAAATTAATTTACACTCATTATTTACCTTTCAAAATATAATTGACATTGTAAAATTTGTTTTCGTATGTCTGTGTGAATCAAAGTTTGAGTTAATTAAAGTAGAAAATTAAGATCAATTTATTAAGAAAATATTTATAAAAGTATAGAATGTTTTTATCTCTAAAGGGTAAAGTTATTTTATTGGAAAATGAAGAAGGGATTGAGAAATAACAGTATAGTTTGAGTCGGGTCTTGCTATAAGTGAAAAATTATTGAGACAAGGTGGATAATCTCACGTTGTACTTGTATTATCTTGGTAAATATCTTAATTGTCTTTTATTTGATTATAAAATAAATTTTAAGAGAAGCCATTCATAACATAATTACTTAGCGCGGCAAGTGAGATGGGTTATGTTTTGTTACAAGGGGAGAAGAGGGAGTACACATTGAGTTACATGCAACGTATTCTGAATAATCTTATCAAATTATTGTATTATCCTACCGATGGTGGTTGTTTTTTGATCCCAATAATTCGCATTAAATTATGTTAATTTTTTAAGTCAATAAAGTGATGGCCATCGAATCGAGCTGGGACGGCCAACACCCCTTGTTCGTGCGGAGAGTCACCAGTAGAAAAGAGTGACCAGCTGCTTCGATGTCAACCGGGTACCCCACATATTGAGAGTGCGTCCGTTGTTGGGTCACTTCGGATCGTGCCGCAGCCAGTTCACGCCAAATTCCCGTCGTACATCGCCAACTGTGAAACGGAAGAGTGAACAATCTACTTGAAGACGCTCACACAACAACAGATAGTCTCATCGGTGGAGTAATGTGTAACAGTAGTACATCGCAGGTCGAAACGTTGCGGTATTGAGCTCAACCGAATCGCATCATTTCATGTCTTACTTAACGTGCCCAATAATCTGATATAAACTCAATAGACCGCATTTGGTTTGTTCTTGATAAAGCTTTTTAGAAACGTAGAAACAAGTCTTCATCTTCTAATGCTTTATTCAATGAATTGACTGTAATCTTCAAAAGTATTTTACTACAAATTAAAATTAAAAATTTGAAAAAGAAATGTCTCCTTTTACTAATTAAAAAATTAAAAACAATTAAATATCACTAAAAGAAAACTAAATAATAAATTAATAGCCATTTCCATTTATGATCACCGTACAAAAAATAATTAAAACAAAATTATTAATAAATTTAAAATTAAAATACTATTAATTAAATTTTCAGCTTTAAATAATACTAAAATAATATCAGCGTTCAAAAATCGCGTAAGGAAGAAAATTCATTACGTACGCTAAATGTAACGAAAGTATTGATAAGTTAATGAATTTACTTCATAAAAATGGATATTCCAAATCGATAGTTGAAAAATTAACTCGTGAAACTGTCGATAAATTAATTAAATCGGAAAATAAAAATGAAAAATCAAATACAATAAATAGCGACAAAAACAAAAATCAGATAAATAATAATTATGATAATATTGGTTTTGTTTTGCTGTTCCATACTCTGAGGGTTTCCGAAAGTTCAAAAACTCTATTTTGAAACATGATGAAAATAATTTATTAAATTTAAAAATTGTATCTAGGTCATGTAAGATAGGAGGTTTGTTTAGTAGTAAATCTATCACTCCAACTGGGTTATGTTCCAATTTAGTTTATCAAWATAAATGTAATRGRTRTGACGCCATATACATCGGAGAGACTTGTCGTCATCTCTGTAAACGGATTCAGGAACATAATCGCAGGGAAAGTGATAGCAATATTGCTCAACATAAGAAGAACTGTTTGAATAGTAAAGTTGATGTAAGTAATTTTAAGATTTGGTGTTCACAATTTGATAATTACTGGGAGAGGGTGATTTGTGAAGCATTGTTGATCAAATCTTTTGATCCTAAAGTCAATGTCCAAACACCATCCTCTTCAACTTTATTGAAAGTATTTTCATGAATTAAATGACATAATGATTACATAAACATTGCTTTGATATATAAACGCGAGTATATCATTGTTAATTCAGTCTGATGATGACGGTTGATCCGTCGAAATTAATCACAATATATTTTGACGAAAATTTTTTGACTTTTAAAAATTCATTGTCGTCATTTTTTAAATATTTATATGAATAGCATTTTTCATTTCGTTTTCATAATAGTTTTAAAAATTACTTTTAGATTTAATAAAATAATATTTTGAAAATAGAATTTAAAATCGCAATTTCGTTTTATTTAACAACTTTTAAATTACCCCTTTTTTACATAAAAAATAAAATTATATTTCGATTAATAATTACATTTTCCAAAAAAAAAATTAAAATCGCATTTTTAATTTACTTCGATTTAATCGTGTAAAATAAAAGTTACAAAAAATAGTTTAGTTTATTTTCATTTCGCAAATAAAATATTAAACTTTATATTACTTTTGATTTTATTTCAAATAAATATTTTCATTAAATTTGAAATTAACTTTTTTACTTTATAAAAAATCTTTTAATAAACCTACCGTAAAATTTATTTTATTTCTTACAAAAATTAATTTTTACATTATATATCTGAAAATCTTATTTTAACATATCTGCAACAATATTTTACGGAATGTAATTGTTTAATTATTAATTTGATAAGATTGTAAATTCAAAAATATTATGAACTCAACAACGCTCCCAACAATAATAAAATGTTCTTTATCAAAACTCGTGCTCAACTGGTTGTGACGCTGCTAAACATTCAATCAATACATCGTTAGATGAGCAAAAAACGTTTTTTAAAAGCCCAACCAAATGACTTTTTTGAAGTTTAAAATCGATTATGCATAAAACTATAAATTTCTTTGTTCTCTTTGTATTTTGTAAGTCAAAGGCGCACTTATTTATGAATTATTAAGAAAATATTTTTACTTTGAACAACGCACAGGAGAAAATTCTCTGGATAAAGGCATATTAATTGACAAATGACAATACTTACTTGAATGTTTTATGAAAAATAAAAAAATATTTTTTCTTGCAAACGAAAAGGTTTAAGAATTTAAAATTTTGTAATTAATGGTAAACTTTTGAATTATCTTTGGTTTTGACGAATTTCAATGCGATTTTTAATTTACGGATTAACGAAAATTTCGTATTTCAATAATTTATTCATTGGAATATTTTTGGAAATTTGAATAACTGAAAAAAATAATAAAGAAAATGTTTGAAAAAAAATAAATGGGAAATATTAACGAAAAAATTATTTAAACCTTCGAAATAAATATTAATGTAACAAAATTTTACCCGAGAGAAAGACTCGACTGGTGTTATTTTAAAATATGTTTAAATAACACATTTTTTAAAAGATTTGTTTAATAATCATATATTTTAAAGTTTCCACTACTTTTAATTAAAACAATGTAATCAACATTGCGAGCCTTTAAAGTCTTAAGACTTAAAACTTGTCTTTCCCAATGAATAGGTGGTACATCTGTAGTATATGTTTGTAGACCTTGTTTCTGTAATCCAACATTGATTTCTTCAAGTTCACCACAAAGTTCCTCAAGAAGATCAGCAAAGCTTGTAAAAAATGAGGAAATTTACATATCCGATCACAGAAAGCATCCCAAGAGTACCGATGTCATAAAAACGTCGAATTTGTCGTAATAAACAAGGGGATGAAAAAGCTAACCACGATCTTTGAAGTCAAAGAGTCAATAAGAGCAGATAAAATGTGTTTCATAAGGGTTCATATCCCTTGCTTAAAACCTAACTTTACAGAAATGTTTTAAATTACTTATCTTCTGACAAACTGCAGTCAGGCTATTGTTACCACCAAGAGTAACC